>JBBPOM010001347.1:0-11626 GCA_038091455.1 Leccinum uliginosum | reverse complement strand
CTATTATCCGATTTCGGGGTTCAGCGAAGTGCTATGCAGCATTATGAACTCTCTTACGCACAATTGATCTGCATCTAGATACCGGACCGCGGGCGAGCAAACAAAAGCCTCCGGGTGCACAGCGGCCATCCAAAAGGTGAGCACAATAAGAGAATTTGATCTGATGGGGCCATGATTATGATCGTGGCATTTCAAGTTTAGTCAACTCACTGATCGAGCTTTGCAATTGATATCATTGGTTTCGGAGCTTGCTTCAAGGAGGAACGGAGTACTCAGACTTCTTCAACGCCACGATGAAAACTTCCATTGGGATCAAACGCCGGGCCACGTTTCGGGAGGGTGCATAACGTAAATCACCATGCCACGCCTTCCAATTCTTCTAGGGGTGGGTTCGCGGTGTAGAGATAGAGCCAATCCGAGAACGTTACCATGAGGTCTGATCAACTTCCCGTCGGAGGTCTGATGGAGAAGCATTCAAGATCCGACGATGAGTCTTTATCCTAGTATCTGCGTACGGCACGCACGGGAACCTGAGATCCAGGGGACCAACCGGGTCGAAACTTGTCAACATACGAACCGGAGAGGGGCATGGGATGTGGGGAGACAAACCTAATAGGTCTGTTACAAAATTTCATTTCCGCCGTTGCTCAAGACAAAATGCATGATCAGATGATTTAGATCGGTACCTTCCCATTCAATCGGCACTTGTGGGCGGGTTAACTCCCATCACCCCCTACTAACCATTTCAGACGGAACTCGACTCGAAACTCGAAACTAGAAGACACGGGAACCCACTCACGCGATAATCCCATCCATATCAGAATAATTTCTCGAACTCCTCATTATTAGGTCACTCGATAAGTGTCATTGTACGAAGCATAGGTTCAAAAATCTGACATCCTAGGACACGTTATAGGCTATAACGACAAAGTTAGTAGTACACAATTTGAGGAGTCATGCGTAGTAATTTCCAATCGGTCGTCCTAAGTCAAAAGGGTGAACAACGTTGCAACCTTGGAAAACATTGCTCAATAGCACGGGCTGGTTGGGTAGAGAAGTCATCTTAATGTGCCGAGCACACGTCAGTATGTAGTACGCAGAAGAACTCAACTTATCCAAATCGGAGTACCCTATAGCACAGCCACCTTTCCGGTTTCAATTTTCGTGCTTGCCTTTTCGTCCCATGACGCTTCGCGTGAGAGGATTGTAATCACTTTGTAGGAAAAACGTCACAGAAATCCGATAAACGGTTACGATACGCCGCGAGATTCGACGCAACGCGGCGGCGCCTACCCGTAGCTGTGTTCAATGCAACTCACTTTGCGGCGGCTTCCTAACTAGAGAGAACCGAGCTGGGAACCGAGCTGAGGGCGTTCAGGCCAAATAATTTCCCGCGCCCTTTCAAGGTGAGCGAAACACATTCGCATCAGATCCAGTGGGATGCTGGGATGTAGCATGGTGGATAGGAGTGGGAGAAATATGTTTATTACCAGACTAACCGAGACTGGACAGATTACTCGCCTAGTCCAACTCGGAGAACCGAGTAATATGTCCCCTGCGGATTGGACTGTCCGATTCGCCTAGGTTGATCCCTTTGTATGATCTCAGGCTGGTAGCCGTCCTACGTTTTTTTTCGACATCAAACCCCTCCAACTCAGCGCCACATTGTGATTCGGAGATCAGGCCGGTCTCTTGATCAATGACTCGCTCGGAGCCTGTTCAAAATTCAAAGATGAATTCCTTTCCCCTTCCCACATCGCATCGGAAACAAACTCGCTCGCAGCCCATCACCAATGGATCTGACCCGCGTTCGCTCCGCTGCGATATGATGCGACGAGACACGGACTGGCTAAGCCAAGCATCGCCATGTTGATCGTCGGGTGGCTGCCGGAAGCGACTGCCTGAAGGCCGGAGCTTCCGTCGGTACCAGCACATTCACCGCAACCGTTTTTTTTTTTTTTTTGGGCGCTGGCAGGCTGCGCGTTGTCCTCGGGGACCTTCTCCCTCTCGTTGTCCACGGCCCACGGTATGTAGCATCTCGGGTATGTGAGGAAGCTACAACACTCAGCTAGTCTTTCCAGATCGCCCTGCGCTTCAACTCCGCATCTCTGACTCGCAGTTTCTCTCTCTCTCTCTCTCTTTCGGACTCTGTCGAGGAACGGGTTCCCACCATCATCACGCCGAAAATCATGTGGTGAATAATCATCTGTGACGGCGTCCATCTCCGTCGTCGTCGCACTCGACCCTACCTTCCCCCCACCTCCCACCACCAAATGGAGGATTTCAGGGAATCGAGCCGAGAGCTTAGTTTAGGATAGAGTCCGACGCAAGACAGGGCCGGAGTCCGTTGCGGGTGACCATGGGGCCCCCACATCCTATCTGTCTTTCTGTCGGAAAGCGAATACCGCCCATCAACGTCGGAAATTCGGGAGCGAAGATGCTCCCGTGGCTGCCAAATGCGGTGCATCCCTGCACTGATCTTGTGATCTCGCCCGACTCCACCTTCCTGATCTCTGATACAGCCCTCGAATTGGAGCAAAATGGAGTTTTATCTTCGAAACGGGGCGTACGGCCACTTTTTTTTTTCTGGCTGGCAACCAACTGGGTGAGTTCCACCGATTTGAACCGGGAACTTGGCGACAAGGACGGTCAGTTCCACGTACAGGGTACAGGGCCGTCACGTCTGCGCAGTGCGGATAATACCTCCTTACCGTGGGTTGTTGTTCAGCACGAGCCTGCTGACCGGTTTGTCTATGCAATGAAGCCGGCGGATTATCCGGGCCGTGCGGTCAAGTCAAACCACATGGGACGCGTTCCTATCAACCCTGTAACCTTGGGCTGACGACATTTTGTGCCTTCATAGTATTCAGGGACGCTGAAACTTGAAATATTTCGCCTTTCGAAAGGTACATACGTACGACGGGCAACTCGTGGGGACTGCACTCACTGGCAATGAGATGACCTCGGTCGATATTGGCCGTCGTACAATCTAAATTTGTTCCCCGCACTACTACCATGAACATATGCACGGTCAATCTACAACGCATGCCGTTAGAGGTTTACACAAGGAAGCACATGCCTCATGATCGATTGATCAGATCCTCAGTCCACGAATTATGCTTCTACGAATCGCTCTGCGTTCGGTTCAATACCGTGTACTTTAAGACCCCGCTAAAAAAATCATCATCGCCGCCGATCAAAACGTGGTCGATCGGGTGAAAAAAAAACATGAGCCATCAGATGCTGCGCACTCGGGGAAATAACGTACCTTGCCAGCCCACCCTGTTCCCCTGATGCGTGTACACCCCCATACCTTCACCTCCGCCAAATTTGTCGCACTTGCCACTATGTCCTTCATCACGAAATCATCCACCTCACGGCACCAGCTCACATCCAACGAGCGCAAGTCCACAGCGTCCTTGAGCCGTTCGAGTGACTCCGCGGAAATTGGACCTCCCAAGCCGTTCAAGTTTAGGGACACGAGCGATGGTACAGAGTGTGCGAGGAGCGCGGAAAAAGTCGCGCTCGAGAGGGTGCGGTTTCGTGCGAGGGAGATCACGCGGAGAGGCGGATTCGGTGTGAACGGAGTGGACGTAGACGTTGCATAGCCATGACTGTCCTCCTCCTCATCCACCTCCATTCCCATTTCGGAATCGCAGTCGTCCGCCAAAGGCTTGTTCCAATTCTGAAAAAAGCGCGCGACCCCCTCGTCCGTCAAGCTCGACAGACCTTCCAACCGGAGCTCAGAAAGGGTGCGAGCATGCTTGCGCATTCCATACTCCAGCACCGAATCCGTAAATCCTTCATGCCAGGACGGATCAAAGCTCTCCAGCGTACCACCATGCCTTTCCAGGAGCTGAATCCACCCGTCTTCCATGACGCCGACATCAGGATTTGAGAGATCCAATGATTTCAGCGGCGGCAAGGCACACAGCGGTTCCACGAACGAGTCGTTCAACTGTTCGATCTCTTTCAGTTGCAGCTCTTCCAACTTGGTGCAATAATTCGCGAGGGCCTTGGCACATTCAAGATCAAAACGAGCGCTCTGGATGATCCGGAAGGACCGCAGCTCTGGCTTAGACTTGAAAAACTCGATCCACGCTTTCGGGCGCACGAGGAATGGCCCGTGCAGACCCAGATGCGTCAGATGCGGGAGCGATTTGGAAAACGTAGTCATGACCGAACATGTGATGCGACCGCAATAGTCGAGGTGCAGGTGTGTCAAATTGGGATTGAGACTCGCGAGCGTCGTGAGAGCTGCGGCAGCCAAGTCTGTCCGATGAACAGACTGACTCAGTAATCGACGTCGGGCGAGGAAGCAAAGCGGACAGGCTCACTGGTAGCGTCGTAGAACCTGAGTCTCTTGTTCTGCACGTCGTAGAATAATTGAACATTCTCGCATGTCCTGCATTGACTGTATAAACGCTGTGACTTGAACTACGTTCCACCACTCACAAGCTGCGGTTCCGAGCCAGGGTCTTCGCAATTTCATCCATGTTGACTGAACCAATGTCGCCGAGCGCTTCAACGTCATCGATGTGATTTCCGATGAGCTGTGATAAGGAGAGAGAAGTTTAGTTGGAACTAGAAACCAAGACCAAACTCGACATCGTCACCTCAATACACAGAGCCGCCAACGTCGGAAGGCGACGTTCTTCGAATTGGGTCAGACCACGTTTTTCTGCCGCACGCGTCTTCTTTGCACGAGCAGCGGGCTTTTTGAAAGGGTCGGGCCCAGACGCCTTTGCACATTGGTGGCACAGATAACCTGGTGGCGGATTTGCTGCCACGGTGTATTTCGTCTTGTTATGAGAAAAAACATGAATGAGACAACTTCGAATCAGTCATAAACCCATACATTCCATACTCACCACAGTGAACTGCTTTTCGCACCGGGAACATGTTTCGAAGCTCCCGACGGGCGGCTTGCCGTTGCCGTTCCCGGCACCCGTAGACCGCATGTTTCTCGAGAGTGCCGTATACTCGTCTCCAGACGACCCTTGGTAGTCGCCGTCCTCTTTCGCCTTTTTCTTCGCCTTTGATTTTGCTTTTGCGGTCGCCTTGCCGTTCGCGCCTTTGCGTTTCTTCCTGCTGGGCGCATCGTCGGTTTCGTCGAGTTGATCGGATGCATAGTTTACCTCCTGAAGTTTGAAACGAGGGGTCGGAATGGAGGAACACGGAGAGGACAAAAACAAAACAAAACAAGACGACAATAGAGATGGAAGGTGAACGTACGGCGGTTGCTCGACGTCGTGGGCGACGGCTCGTCGAGGCTGCTGCTGCTCGAGGTGTGGCCGTAGTCTCCTCCTGCTCATTTCTGTTCTCGCCCTCGTTCTCGCCCCGAGCCTCAGCACCGTTGCTGCTTTGCTCCCCGTTCTGGGCACCGGTTTGGCCTTGACCTTGACCTTGTTCCCTCGTCGCCGCGCGACGCGCGATCGTAGCAGGGTTGATTCCAGATTCCTAAGAGAACGAATGAGTGTGAGATTGTTTTTCCGAATCGTCGTAGAACAGAAAATCAAAGAACTCCTGTCTTTGCACCAAAGATACATGATTGGCGAACGATGTGAAGACACGCACGCGAAGAAACTCTGTCAGGGCGGACGTCGGGCCCCGTACGTTGTTGCTCCTTCGACTCATCGCGTAGGGCGTTGTGGTAAGAAAAAAAAACTGCTGTGTCGACCAAGCGCGCTTCGTAAATGAGTTGTCATGTGACAGGTTGGACGCGACATGTCACGCATGTCACGCGTCACGAACAAAAGCGTGTCTCAGAGACTACTAAGTATGGGTCCAGGAGGAGGTCTGATAAATGGAAAGAACGGTCTGTGCTGCCGGTCTTTCGAAAACCGAGATATACTGGGGTCCAGACTAGACCCTAAAAGAAGGTACGACACTCTTCCCGCTTAAGGGTCTGCCTACGGGAGACTAGCTAGATCACAGCATCAACACGCAAAACGAACAGAACACATTGCACTAAATGTCCCAAATCCACATCCCCTTTCCTAACCCTGACTAGCAACAGACAAGAAATCGACAACGTCCTGTATAGACGGCCGGACGCTCTGTCCAAGTTTGCTCGGCCTCTTCGGCGTACCAGCGCTTAGGCTCTGACTCTCAGTAGCCCAGCACCGCTGCATAAATCTCCAATGGGCCTCGTCGATCGGCGGATCGTCCGGACGCACAGGTCTCAAGCCGCGAGACAATGCAACCAGAACCTGTGCGTCGTTCTTGTAGTAGTGATACGGCACTTTGCCCGTCAGCACCTGTCAGACGTCGACGTAACATTGATGACAAAATGCAATTTAAAGTAAAAGGCCTGAGCAAGACGAACCTGCAGCATGGTCGACCCGAACGAATACACGTCACTCTGCGTGCTCGGCACGACGTGGACGGGCTCTTTCGAATTATGTTCTTCTTCGATCTCGAACAGTTCCGGCGCAGCCCAGCGTACGCTTCCCATGACGGTTGACGTCAGATAATAGGAGCTGCCCGTCGCATCCATCAGGATTCTCGAGAGCCCGAAATCAGACAGGCAAGCCTTGCCGTTGTCTTTGATGAGCACGTTCGACTACCCGGAGGACGTGAGTAAGAGGGAAAAGACGCTGGTGAAAGCTGTTACTCCTGTCAAGTCGCCGTGGACGATGCCACATCCATGGACTATAAGTTGCGCGATCAGTGTTCATTCGGATACAGCGAAATGATGCTCCTCACGGTAGTGGAGCCCGTCCGCAATATCACTCAGCTAACCCTTCCTGTAAACCTATGACACATGCACTGCGGGCCAAAACATCACTCACCAACTGCAGCCTAGTATGCAGTGCAAGGTCCTCGTGACTCTCGATGTATTTGCCCAACGTCCCCCCTTCCAGCCAAGGGCAGACCATGGCCGGGAATCTACCAAAGTCAAAGCTGATGCCATAAAGAGGCAGCACACACTCGTGCTCCAGTTTCACCCAAACCTTTAATTCCCGACAATTTATCTGCGGTCGATGGTCAATCAACGGACATGGTGGCATTAGTAGGGCGCAACTACGTACCTTGATCTCGGTTTCCTTTTGGCCGCCCGTTAGGTTCGTCCTCATCACCTTGACAGCCACCTGTGAAATCACAAATGAATCAACATTGTTCCACTAAACTCCACTCGGAACGACCTCAATGGCCCTTGAATCCTTGATCCAATCGCATCTCCATATATCTCCAAATCCTCCGTATGCGGACGGATATTTAAACCTCTTCAATAACTGACCCGTCAGGTCGACGGTAAAACGCGTGGCATGGCTGTTCCTGCGCTGGATCGTACATGATCAGTGTGGACATGAATTACGATATACCGCACCGCGTTCTCAGCCAAGGGACGTGCGCGTGACCCCCTGCACTATCTTGCCGGTTATCTACGCGCGAGGGAGGCACGTGTTGCACACGACTTGGGAAAAGTGGGGTCAGCACGTTCGATCATGCTATGCAGTGTATGAGAATGCACTTACCTCCAGTGACTGTACTCGGTAGGCTGGATTTGACATTCCCTAGTGACTTGGGATCTTCGATCGTGACCTGACTCGGAACCGTGAGCGTGGGTCAGGATAAATGTCGTGACGATCTCGCGAAGGTGAGGGAAACCCGTTGGCTGAATGCAAAGAATCGCACTCGTTTCTTCAGGATGGTGATCGACTGGAGAGGACTGGGGGTCATCGTAGGTGATAGCGATCGGGGCTAGAGAAACGCCGTCTGCGAAAAGCTGTAAAGCAAGGGTCGCCGGATAAGACCCGAAAGACATTCCAACCAGACTCACGGTGGCTACGTCGTTGGCCAGCTTCCACCGATAGCTTCGTCCGTCGCTCCCCAGAAATACGGTCGAGCTACAGAAGGCACAGAGCTTTCGATGAGCGACCAAGCAGGTCAACAGACGAGATCGAGATCGATCACCAGCATTGGGCATTCTGCGACGTGCGCAACTCCATCAGGCAGGCGCCCACACAGAGGTACGGGAGGTCTCCCGTGTTCTCGTTCCACTTGATGAACCCCACTTCCGTCATAGACCCTCGGTCGTTTACGGAGGTGATCGACGTCGTTGACCGATAGCCAAGCGCATCGAGCGTCACATGGGACACGAAGAGCACGGTGCCCGTCGAGGTGATGAACACCGCTTGGGATGCGCCCGTCTTGACCTGTCGTAGACTGATGTTCATCAGTATTTGCAAAGTGAAAAGAGGTGACAAGTGCTACAACGTAAACCCTTATGAGCGCATACCGCCTCACCGTGGGCTGACTTTACAAATAAAGGGTTGCACGGTACCGGCCCATCGAGTGAAATAACCTGTTCAATGAAATACAGCATTATCCCCACATGTATGATAAGTGAGTGCGACCCTGGATCCGGGAAGCTTGGTTAGGTTCCTGGCAGCGCGGGATACATAACCTGAAGGAAGTCTCAGATTCAAGGTGTCAGAACATTCTTGGAGATACCTGGCAACTTTAAAACAGATCGAATGGAATATAACAGCGGACGAGTCGAGAGGGGATCCTAGAAGCTATGATAACCCTAAACGAGGGTTAGGGTTCCATGTTTTTTTTTTTTCCGACGCTTTTCTCACGATCAGATATTCAGCTAGAAATGTCACCAACGACGCCCTTCGTCCAGTCTGGGGAACCTCTCAACGAGTTCCTGCGCTCCTTTTGGCAGAGACAGGTCGATGCAGCCGAACAAGAAACGCCAGATTACAGACATCCACCGTTACCCCTCGCGAGAATCAAAAAAGTCATGAAGAGCGATCCAGACGTCAAGGTGCGTGCGAGCGTGCGTGTGTGCCATGTAAACGAACCACGTTCATTGAGATGGCTGTGCCACATCTGGACACCTCCTAACTTCCTCGACGTCTCCTTGCTCATCATCACCCTCAACCGCCCAACCGGAATATGTAGATGATAGCCGCGGACGCGCCCATCCTGTTCTGTAAAGCTTGCGAAAGTGGGTCCAACATCGTACCTTTTTTTTTCTCGTTCGCGTCCAGTGAAAAGTTGTCGAGCCAATCGAACGCGAGCATTCGTTCTTTTGGGCGTGTTACGTCCAGGCTGCCCCGCCTCATTCCCACTTTGCGATTCCGTTCCCCTTTCCCCTTATCAACACGCTATTTTGTTTTTCCTTTTATTCCTTCTCGGAAATCCTTTCTAAACGATCGAATCACGGTAGTCTTCATCTCTGAAATCACAGCGCGGGCGTTCATCATCGCAGACTCGAACAAGCGCCGCACCCTATCCCGCGCGGACATCGCCAAAGCGCTCACCAAGTCGGATCAGTTCGACTTTCTGATCGACATCGTACCGAGGGAGGAGGGACTCACGAGTATCGGGCACGCCGCAAGCGGGGGCGCGGGCGCGGGCGGCGGCGGCGGTAGTGGGAGCGGCAGCAGCAATGGCGTGGTAGGGGCTCCGGGTGAAAGCGGGGGTGCCGTTGTGGCAGCACATAACTTGATCGCTGGGGTAAGCCCGCCGTGTCGTTTCCCTTTTTTCCTGATGCCACACGCGTCGACAGCCTAGCCAACCCACGATACATCAAGAGCAAGATCGTCCTTCCGGCGGCGGAGGGCAGGGCGGCGTGTCGTCTTCAAATGCCGTTCTAGATCAGGCGAGCGTGCGTCCCTCCGTCTCCAATGTCATTGCATCTATTTCGAGTCGTTGATTTACCTCAAACGCCCAGTTTTACTGACCGGATGGACGGTCGACAACAGCTTTTTGATGCTGTTACCACACCGATGTAATCTCTCCCTGTTTGTTTCTTCATTCGGGCTTCCAACGCGGGTTGACGTTTTGGTAGGCCGCGGCCGCACGACTTTAGTGGTCGTCCGGTCCAGAAAAAGTGTTAGATGGGTAAGGGTATGGGTACAGGGAAACTGGGAATTTATGGTGCATGTTGTACTTCTCTCAAAGAGGACTTTAGGAGAGTGTACACTCCTCCGTCGCTTGCGGCGAGTCCACATGTAGAACACTCTGATATATCATATATACATCACATAGTGACCCCGGCGCCCCGTCTGGCTGCCCTACCGCTAGTCGTGTGCCATCACGCCGCATACGTTTCCAGGTTGGATAAAAACACTTCTGTTACCTACTCTCAAATGTCACGCATCCTCCCAATCAGATATATTAACCAGGTGATCGGCATTCTCCAATAACCAAGAGGCCGTCGATCGATCCACGTCTTCTACTTCCTCACTCGCATACCCCCACGGCTCGGGCAAGTGTAACGGCGTGTCCGCCCGAAACACATCCGTGACGAGATGTTCAAACGACGCCGCCGAAGCGACCCGGGGAGTGAGATGCTTGCCGTCGTCGAGGTTCCACAACTGCGCGAGACAGAAACAGTCAAGACGAGACATCGTGAAGAGAAAAAAGCGAAGAGAGACGATTCCATCATCAGGACGATTTTACAGAGAGATATCCCGCAATTGTTTTGAAAAAAGAAAGAAAAACCGACGAACCTTGGAGATGAACGCTGGGAGGGACGAGTGGCTGTATATCGATCCATCTTTGCCGACGTGCTCGAGCCCGCCCTTTTCAACCCAGGGCGAGATGACGAGGGTGGGTACGCTGTCCGCCCGATCAGAATCGGGCTAGAGATCTAAAGACGGAGAGAGCGGACGAGAGCTCGACTCAGACATACCGAAGACCCAGTCGATCAAACGAAAACGTATAGTACTTTCCGTCTTGAGCCAGCTCTGTGTAAGTAAGATTGTCGCCAGGAGGCACGCCCACGGGTGGCGGGACGTGGTCCGCGTAGCCCTGTGGCGATCATGACTGAATATGAATCTCCACACGCAGGACAACAAGACAAAAAGAGAATAGAAAAAGAAAGAGACCCACGCCGTGTTCGTCAAAGGTAAGCAGGAATAACACGTTGTCCCATTGTGGCGAGCTGCGCAAAGCTTCGTAAACGCTCTTCGTCCACGCCTCGCCCATGTTGATGGGGCTTGGAGGATGCATCGAGTCATAGTCACAGCACTGGTCATGCGGCCTTTCAGAGACAAACACCTAATCAAACTGCACCACAACGCCAAAACTCACCTCGGGGTTGATCCACGTAAACTGGGGTAAGCTCCCCGCCTGCGCGTTCGCAAAGAACTCGCTGATCGGCCGCACGTGCGTTTTGGATCTCCCGCTCGTATTCGTCCACTCATAGAACTCGGAGTCCGGGTTGAAGCTCGAGTTGTAGTAATTAACCCAACTTACGTTGGCCTCGTCGAGCTGCTGAAAGATCGAACGTTGCGGGAGCGCGAACACATCGAACCCGTGGTCGTTCCTTCCGTGCCCATAGGACGTGCCAGAAGTCATGTATGCGCTGCATTCCTCACGCCGGCCATCACGTTAGCTCATCATCATCATCCTGTTGAAACTGAGGTCCGCCAAGGCAGAACTCAGATGACACCTACCGATTCGGGTTCGTCGGCCCGGGGACGTCGCAGAACCACCGGTCAAATAAGACATAGTTCTCCGCGAGAGTGCGGTAGACGGGTATCATCTCCTCGGGTAGGTAATTCATGACCTCGGCCGCGCGGCTCAGGCTGCGCGTGCCATGCGTGACCTCGTGTTCGACGACGAAGCCAAGCATACGTTCCTGCGCTTCGACGGCTTCAGG
>JBBPOM010001346.1:0-11642 GCA_038091455.1 Leccinum uliginosum | reverse complement strand
ATCATCAGGTATGTAGTTCAAGTTGGTTTCTTGTTCTCACATTGTCAATATTTTTTCAGTCAGAGCGTTTGGACTTGTATCGCATGTACGCACACCGGCTCTTGGAGGTACGCACGACTGCCGTCACCCATCTATTACCTTCTCAGCTGTTCCCGTAGTCGGGTCGCGCGTACCGCTGTTTCTGCTCTACAGATAAACTGGCTGCTACAAGGGAGAGGTTAGCTCGCACGGGATCCAACTCGACTTATGACAAGGCATGTCTTCACCTCACCGAAGAAGAGGCTGCAAGACGCGTCCGTGCCGGCGAAAATCTTATCGTCGGGCTCAATGTATGTTATCCCTTCACTTTGTTTTACCAAGGTCTGACTGTCCGTCTAGGATGACATGCACGCCGCGCATCCCCGCGCACGATATTGTCTTTGGTGCGCTGAGGGATGCTGATGCTTCTTTGCCAACCGATCCCGTCCTCCTCAAGTCCGATCACTTCCCCACGTACAACCTTGCTTCTCCGAAGAGAGGCAAGTCTGTCCGTTCCCTCAATTGAGTCCCTGTTTACGCGTTACATCATAGGAATGGCTTCCGTCACTTCCATTACACCTGCGTCGCACGACTATACTCTTTCGTCTCCGTTTCCACGTTCGATCGAAACACTGGAAAAGGGGGTTCGAGCCAGAGGCTTTGGTAAACTGGCTAGCCTTGGCAGGCTGGGGTCAAACATCCCGATCATTTCAACGGACTCGACGCCCACCGCTCGCAGTCCTGACAGTACTGTTATCCTGACGATACCACAGCTCATCCGTCAGGTATGTCCTCTTCTTGAATATCACAAGTCATCCACCTATATTTTCCTTAGTTCGAACTTACATCTTTGGCCCACCTTTGACAAGTCCTCGAGCACACCAAACTCGAATACTCATGATGAACAAGCATCTCGTATTACGTTATCGGCGTTCTAAGTAGCAAGCCGTGCGAATCCAACTCGTGGTGATTGACTGTTGAAATCAAACACGGTATAGAACCGCTCGAGGAAGATGGTCCCGAGCGTCCAGAATTCTTAGAAGTCGGGTTCACCGGTCAGCATGGGGAAGAGGAAATCCTGAATGGAAGATTCTCACTATCATTTTCATTCGCAACTGCAATTCCGCTAAAGCAACGTGGCGACTTATACTCAGTCCTTCCCTTGTTGAGGAACCGGGAAGAGAGTGAGTACGGTCTTCCACTAATGGTAAAAGTCACGGTGGGAATATCCTTGCATAGGACTACAGGGAGTCAATCAAAGGTACCAAAATCGATTGAAACTCACAAGTGTAATAGCCATGCCCGTACACCTCACCGCGAGCCTTCTGGTGCAGGGTCAAAACTTGCTGCGGATCACCATAAATGAAGTTGGCACCAGTGTCGATGATGGCGGGTACATTTTTTATAACTATATCTCCTTTGACTCGAATGTCATCTATATACACTTGCCAGAGAAGCTGAAAGGGCAATCTGAGTATGTATCCATACCGTCTGGCGTTCGCACTCACCGGATGCGTTACAGGGGTCCAGACGAGAGTGCTCTGGATGTAAAGCGCCGTGTTTGTTCCACCGACGTACAGCTCGCCTCCAGAAGCGGTGAGCGCGAGTGAAAACACTGGTTGGGACAGCTTTCCTGTATTGAAGAGTGTGTGAAGCAGAGGGCTCTGGCCATGAAGTTGTGACAAGGATGGGAAACCCAATCCCAGTACACCATCTGGAGCAAACACAGATGCTCGCAGAGCCGAAGAGTATCTTGTTGCGACACCTATGGTCTGACTGTCTGCCTATTCATTGGTCAGAAGTGATGAAGTTCGCAAACAGCAGTAAGAACTGACGGAAAAACCAGCAATGCCCACAGTGTCAATGTATTGTTTACCACCGGCAGTCCTACCATCTGCAAAGGTTATCATAAAGTCTATACCGAGGTTTAAATTGGTGAAATGGGACGATGCAGGATCCCAGAGATTCCGGTGGCTTCTGCAGTTCTGATCACCGGTTATGGCTGGAATAAAGAGATCGCTGTGTCGAAAATAAGATCAAAGAGTCGGATGGTACTGATGGAAAGCACATACCTAGAACCAGTGTTGAGCTGGACTGAGATGGCGACTAGAGTGAGTGGGTGTCACGAATCCACGGAGAAACTTACCGGTGAAGGGCTTGGGAGGATTGCCGATGTAAATGATCCCATACCATATTCCGTTCACGAATTTTGTCAAATCGAGGCCAGCGCCGAAATTGTCCCGTTGAACAGCAGAAGGATGGGGCGTCCCCGTGCTCCTTTCGGAATTATTCATGCCACTTGGGTCACCCCTGATATTGCTAAAAACGTGTGAGCAAAAACGATGCCTGAGGCATTCGGAAAGGTCCATTTACGCGTTGTGTGAGCTAGCATTAAATTCGCGTGCGTCGGTATCAATGCGTTTCGTGAGTGGTATGGCTATACCATCACTTTCCCCGTGAGGAACAGATGTTTGGATGGCAAAAACGAAGATAGCCACTATGACCGCGATGGTTATGATCACCTTGAACATTGGGTAGCAGATGTGGAGGAGCACAGATACTCTGAAGTACTTGCGCATGACTGACATAAATGTGGGGATGGCATCACGTCTCGGAACTGACCGGATAACAGTCAAACTGATGAAGTACATTCGGATCATGATCGGAAAATCGGATCATCGAAACAGGTATGGGTGAAGAGTTTGAGAAAGAATCTACTCTCACAAGGCGGATTCAACCGAGAGCACGGTCACGGTAACTCTTGACAGTGTGGTGCATCATGCATGTGCATGTCAGCAAGTTTGCCTCCTGTGCAAGGCGGAGCGGGTGATGGTCGAAGGGTGGTGAGTCGGTGATGCCATCTACACCTTGCTTTCGATCAGGGCAAATGTTTGGCTACGTTAGCGTTTTGTTGCGGAAGCCAGTTAGTTGTCATATTTCCACACGTCAGCGCGAACAGATGTGGGTGTGGAACTCGACCGTACTCACGAGCACCGATGGGCCTCGTTACCCTCCAAGGTTCTTTAACAGCTCAGTCAGAGATTGATTTCTTGGGAAGCAGTGATAGAAGACGACTCTCGGGTAAGCTTTGTCCGCCTATTCCCGCGAGGAAGCTTCGTTGAACTGTTTTTGGTCCAACGCGCACGGTCGTGATCTCCCTCCGGTGACCTGCCCCTCCCCCTTCCCCTATTGTCGCCTCCGTCGTGTCATCTCTGCTTATCTTCCCGTCCTCATCCTCACCCGACCTGGCGCTACATTGAGGATGGCGCACCGACGGCACCATGACCGCAGTTCGCAGAACGCACGACGGTCGTTGCACATCTTCGCCAGCCACGGGTATGAGTGCGACTAGAACATGGGTACAGGATGTCATACCCGTGATAGCCGCATCTACAAACACTTGATTTTCTTTTTCTTTTTCTTCCATGTTCCATTCCATTTCAGGTGAATTACCCAACTCCATTCCCATGGATTGCATATTGATTGCTGTTGCTAATATACTGCCACTATAATTACTCGGGCCCCGTTGCTAGACTAATAGGCCATAACGCACACCGCGGGTGTGTTGCCAGCATTAGCAACAGCAACGCACCACCCCCGTGGCCTCCATACCTGAGACGGCTACAGTAGGCATAGGTCAACAAACCTAGCTTCGCTCGCTCCACTCACTCCCGGGCTCCATATATTCAACCTTTCCGGCGACGAGGACACCCCATTTGAGAGTCTCCATGCCGAGTACACCCTGGTTCGACGTGTTCATCAGTTCCCGCGGCGCCAGCAAGGGGGGTGACAGCAAGATCAGCGTGTTCTAGTCGTCGTCCCACTCGGCCTGCCATGCTCTCCTTCGCCCAGGCATGCCTAAAACGAAAACGAAGTATGCAAATCTCGAGTTGTCTCTCCTACTCCTCCAGCAAGACGTCGAGACACGAGAGACTCGTCTCATAGTCCTTCCCGTCGTCATCCGGCGGTCGCCGATCAAGTCTGCTTTTTCTACTCCTTGTTGATCATCACTGACCTCCACATGCAGGCCCATGTGCCGGTGATGGGTCAAACATCTCGCACATACCACGCGTTCAACAATTATCCTTTGTCGACACGTTTCACGCACATCTTAATTCGTGAATCAAGTTCATGCAGACAGTCAAGACGTGCCTTGTGTAACTGTATTCCAAGAAATCGACCTCTGGCTGAGCTGAGATTCTGAGAAAGAGCCTTGAAGGGTAGAAAGGCCCAACGGTGCTCGTGAGTACGATCCAGTTCCACACACTCCTGTTCTCGCTGACGTGTGATAACTAACTTGCTTCCGCAACGAAACGCTAACGTAGACAAAATTTTGCACCGATCGAAAGCAAGGTATACATGACATCACTGACTCACCACCCTTCGGCCATCGACCGCTGCCCCTTACACTGGACCGAGAGGCAAACTTGCTGACGTGCACCATCAAGAGTTATACAGTTCGGTTGAATCATCCATACCTGTTTCGATGATCCGTATGTACTTCATCACTTTGATCGTGATTCGGTTAGTTCCGAGACGTGATGCCATTCTGACATTTATTCCAGTCAGGCGCAAGTACTAACTTGCTTCCACAACGAAACGAAACGCTACCATAGACAATTTTTTTCACTGATTGAAAGCAATGTGTAGATGGCACCACCGACTCACCGCCCTTCGACCATCGCCCGCTCCGCCTTGCACTGGAGGCAAACATGCACCATCAATAGTTAGTGCTCTTGGTTGAATCCGTTTTGTAAGTTTAGATTCTTTCTCAAACTCTTCACCCATACCTGTTTCGATGATCCGGATGTACTTCATCAATTTGATTGTTAATGGTAGTTCCGAGACGTGATACCATCCCGACATTTATTTAAATCAGGTGCAAGTACTTGATGGTATCTGTGCTCCTCCACATTTGCTACCCAATGCTCTTCAAGGTGATCACAACCATTGCGGTCACAGTGGTTGTTTTCGTTCTGGCCACCCAAACACCTAGACCTGATCCTAGGGGGGAAAGTGATGGTATAGTCATACCACTCACAAAACACTCAGATAACGACGCGCACAAATTTCATGCTACATCACATAACGGGTAAGTCGACCTGTGATGTCCTCAGGCATCGTTTTTGCTCACACTTTTTTTAGCAATATCACGGGAACCCCGCATCTTTCTGCTATGCAACGGGACGGGAACGCAGCTCCTTTGACAAAATATATGAATGGAATATGGTATGGGATCATTTGGATCGGTACTCCTCCTAAGCCCTTCACCGGTAAGTTTTTCCGTGCATCCGTGACATCCACTCACTCTCTAGTTGGCATCTCAGTCCAGCTCAACACCGGTTTCAGGTTAGTGCTTTCCGTCAGTACCATCCCACTCTCTGGTCTTATTCGACCCAGCGATCTCTTTGTTCGAGCCTCAATCGGTGATGATATCAGCATAAGCCAGGATCTCTGGGATCCCACAACGTCCATAATCACCAACTCTGACCTCAATATGGATTTTACGGTAGAATTTGGAGATGGTAGATTCGCCAGCGGTAAACAATATCTGGACACCGTAGGCATTGCTAGCCTTACCGTCAGTTTTTACTACTGTTTACTGTTTGCGAAAATTAACACTTCCGACCGATGAATAGGCAGACATTCAGACCATCGGTGCCGCAACAGCATACTCTTTGGCTATGGACGCAACCCATTTTGCTCCAGATGGTTTGCTGGGATTGGCTTTCCCATCTTTGTCACAACTTCATGGTCAGCCTCTGCTTCACACGCTCTTCAATACAGGAAAGCTGTCCCAACCGGTGTTTTCACTCGCGCTCACCGAAACTGGAGGCGAGCTGTACATCGGTGGAACGAACAGAGCGCTTTACGTTCAGAGCACCCTCGTCTATACCCCTGTAACACATCCGGCGGTGAGCGAAAACGCCAAGCGGTATGGATGTATACTTAGATTGACTCTTCAGGTTCTCTGGCAACTGCATATATATGACATTCGAGTCAACGGACGGATAGTTCTGGAAAATGTACCCGCCATCATCGACACTGGTGCCAACCTCATTTGTGGTGATACGCAACGAGTTTTGACCCTACACCAGGCGGGTGGCGGTGAGCCATACTTGGGTGAGGTTGGTTATTACACCTGTGAGTTTCGATCGACTTTAGTGCCTTCAATGATTGACTCCCTGTAGTCCCATGCATGGCTGTTCCCACTGTGACTTTTACCATTGGTGGAAGGCCGTTTATAATCTCTTCCCGAGTCCTGAACCTGGGGCAGGTTGTGTCTAATTCGCCAAATTGCTTTAGCGGAATTTTTGTTGCGCAAGATGAACATCATGATGATGAAGAGAGTGAGATTCTATTCAGCACTTCCTCTCCCTATGCTGACCAGTGAACCCGACTAGCTGTGCCATGGTCGATCGGGACCATCTTCCTCAAGCAGTTCTATACCGTGTTTGATTTCAACAGCCAATTACCACGAATTGGATTCGCACACCTTGTTCATGATGATTTATAACGCCGATAACGTAATATCAGACCATACAAAGCAAGCTTCATGAGAAGATCCCCTCGAGCCTCTCGTGGTCAATGGTCATGTGATTTGATCGAGTAGTATAGTAGTGCCTGAGCGTGTGCGGCGTCTGAACCCAATCTGAACCTCTTGCTTTGAACCTTTGCCTCTCGGCCCCTCGCATCCCGAGCACTGCTTGACCGAGTAACAAGACAATTGCCAGTGTTTCCACTTGCAGTCCGAGTCGTCACAAATCCAAAACTCTTCGCGTGTGCATGATCTCCCACCTGCGGGTGAGCACGATTCGCTTGGCTGCGTGCTCTCCGAGTCTCTGAAAAAGGTACGAATATTGTGTTTTGGTCGGCCAAGGCACCACACTAGCTCCTTGTGACGGAACCAGAGAATGCAATCGAGACATTCGCCGGTCGGTGGGACGGTCAGTCAGTGCGTTTTGCAGGAAAGGCAGACATACGTCCACGTGGCCATGGCTATAGCATGACCGAAAAGGAACGACTCGAGAAGCGGGAGATCTGTGTTCAGGTACATGAAGATGTGATGGCACCAGGTGCACGAGCAGCACGACACGTTTCTGACCCCTCTCGGGAAGAGGACGAACTCCAGGATATCGAGTAATATGATACATAATGGTAGGTGGCAGGTAGAAACACCACAATTAGAATTCATGTGCGTATAACAACTAGTATGTAATATGTATCTAGCTTCAAGCTTCTTAGTAGAGCGTATTACATTGTCGGCGTAAACTCTGCGAATCCTTCGGAAGAGGACGAGCTCGAGTATGTCGAGTAGCCTGTGATGAGACAGAATGGTCACGGTAGGGTGGTGGCAGACTCAAATGATCAGAAGACACGTGCATATAACACTAGTACTACACAGTAACTTATACAGTATGTACTTATCTAGCTTGCCTCGCATAGCCAGAGGATATCATATACGTTATCGGCATCCTAAGCAGCCCGAGTTTTAGCAAGCTGTGCGAATCCGATTCGTGGTGATTGGCTGTTGAAATCAAACACGGTATAGAACTGCTCGAGGAAGATGGTCCCAATCGACCAGAAATCTTCACCGGTCAACATGGGAAGAAGAAATGTGAGATAGAAGAATCTCACTATTTTCCGGACTCGCATCCACAATTCCGCTCCAGCAATTTGGAGACTTAGTCATAACCCGTCCCTTGTTGAGGATGTTGGCAGGAATTAAAAGCGGCCTTCCATTGATGGTAAAAGTTACGGAGGGAAAAGACTTGCATGGGACTACACGGAGTCAATCAGAGGTACCAAAATCGATCGGAACTCACAGGTGTTATAACCGCTCCTGCCCAGGTGTGGCCCACCGCCAGCCGCCTTGTGCACGGCCACAACTTGCTGCAGATCACCATAAATGAAGTTGGCACCAGTGTCGATGACTGCGGGTACATATTCCACAACTATCTGTCCATTGACTTGAATGTCATCTATCCGCAGGTTCCAGAGAAACTGAAAGGGAAATGTAAGCGTACATCCATTACTGCCTGGCGTTTGCGCTCACCGGATGTGTTACAGGGGTATAGAAGAGGGTGCTCTGAACGTAAAGCGCTCTGTTCGTTCCACCGATGTACAGCTCGCCTCCAGAAGCGGTGAGCTTGAGTGAGAATACTGGTTGGGACAGCTTTCCTTCGTTGAAGAGTGTGTGAAGTAGACTCTGGCCATAATAGTACGAGAAAGACGGGAAAGCTAATCCCAATATACCATCTGGAGCAAACCGAGTTGCTTCCATACCTGCAGAGTATGTTGTCGCGGCACAGATAGTCTGACTGTCTGTCTAATATCTATTCATTGAGCGGAAGTGATGATGTTCGCAAACAGTAGTAAAAACTTACGGTAATACCCGCAATGGTTACAGTGTCCGTGTATATTTTACCACTGGCAGTCCTACCATCTGAAAATCCTGCCGAAAAATCCATATTGAGGTCAACATTGTTGTGGGACGATGCGGGATCCCAGAGGTTCTGGTGGCTTATGCAGTTCTCATCACCGGTTGAGGCTGGAACAAAGATATCGCTGTGTCGAATAAGACCAGAGAGTGGGATGGTACTGACGGAAATTACTTACCTAGAACCGGTGTTGATCTGGACTGAGGTGGCGACTAGAATGAACGGGTTGTTACGAATGCACAGAAAAACTTACCGGTGATGGGCACGGGAGGATTTCCGATCCCAATGGTCCCATACCATATTCCGTCCGCGAATTTTGTCAAATCAAGGCCAGCTTCGGACCGGTCTCGTTGCACAGCAGAAGGATGCGCCCCCGCCGTGGTCCTTTCGGAACCATTCATGCCACTTGGGCCACGAATGATATTGCTGAAAACGTGTAAGCAAAAACGATGCCTGATGATATTAATAGGTAGATTTACGCGTTATGTGATGTAACATGAAATTCGCGCTCGTCGGTATCAGAGTGTTTCGTCAGTGGTGTGGCTATACCATCACTTTCCCCGTGAGGATCAGGTGTTTTTTGGACAGCCAAAACGAAAATAGCCATTGTAACGGCAATGATTGTGATCACCTTGAAGATCATTGGGTAGCAAAGATGGAGGAGCACAAATACTGGCATCAAGTACTTGCGCCTGACTTAAATAATTGTAGGGATGGCATGACGTTTAGGGACTAACCGGGTAACAATCAGACTGATTAAAGCACATTCGGATCATTGAAACAGATATTGCCCCCGGCCGTGGGTGAACAGACTTTCTAAGAATCTAAGAATCTTAGAAATAGGTGTCACATCATGATGATCGTGTCCATGGCATACTAGTACCGTGACTATCCGACACAACACGACGCCACCATCAATGATCATCGATCATCGATCATCCACCGCGCTCCTGATCACTGGGGTACCAATGGCCTGCCCCTGCTGCATTGGCTGTGCCGTGTCAGTACGCAGCCGCTGGGAAACCAGCGCCATTTCATTCCCCAGTGCCTCAGATCAGTGCCCTGGCATCCCCACACTTCCCACGACCTCAACACACCCGGACAGCGAAGTAAGCAATGACCTAGGTAGGGAAGAGCACGGGTACCAGCGCATACCCCCTCGACGTGACGACACGACGATGCCGCGTTCTGGCAGCACCACGCCACCACGGCTCGGCGACAAACACTCGACGATGTGACGACGACGTCGAAGGTGACAAGGTGGGCCCGCCTCAGGCTCTCTCCTCGTCCACGCCGCCAGCGCACCCGCACGGCACGGCGACACGATGTGCTTGCAGCACCACGCCACGACCGAACACGACGAGGTGGCACGACGGTGTCCGCCTCCGATCTCCTTCTCCATCTCCCTCATCCTCATCCTCTGCCTCTCCCATCCCACCCCACCCCGCCAGACCAGCGCCACCACACAATACCAGCGCATGCCCCTCAACGTGATGACGAATCGCTGACAATGACACTCAGGCTGGCCGAGGACCGACGACGACGACAAGCACAACGACTCCTCAACGACGACAATTCGACGACGACTCGTCATACTCGACCACCTCTTAAAAGGTCATCGGTTGGTAGTACGCCCACTGGGCGGTCTTCGCTTCCCAACAGCCACTGGCATGCATCTGGGCTCACCGTCGGTGATGAGTCACGGCCTCTCGAAAGTTCCCTTTCTCACGTCGTCTTTGTCATCCATTGCGTCCCTCGAGGGGTGCATGCACGCTCCGAGTCTTGCTGCGACGTACTCCCTATCGCCCGTTGAGATATGTTGAAGACTCATTGTGAAATGTGTGGAATGAGATAGGGTTAGGTCAACAAACTTAGCTTCGCTTTCCCTGGCACTCACTTCCGAGCTGCATAGTGGCATAATCAACCTCTTCGGCGACGAGGACACCCCAGAAGAGAGTCTCCTTCGTTAACTGCGAAGTAAAGCCCGGTTCGACGCGTTCGTCGGTTCCCGCGGCGCTAGCAAGTGGTGATAAGTATGTTCTAGTCGTCGTTTTACTCGCCCTGCCACGCTTAAGTTCGCCAAGTATACTGATGACGAAAAAGAAGTATACAGAGCTCGAGTTGTCTTTCCTACGCCTCCATCAAGACGTCAAGACATTGATTGTCGGCAAGTCTGCCTCTTTCTACTCCCATACGAACTCAAGATATTCCTGCCTCGACTGGCTCGGGCGTTGCGTCCGACACCGGCGATCCCAGCGCAAACGATCTCCAGTCTTTTTCCACGCAGTCGTCACATACTTCTTCTCGTCGAGGATATCCTTCCTTTCGCAGCGTTCAATCTTACCAACGTGCGTATCCACCTCAATACCCCTCTTCGGAGGAGGACGAGCTCGAGTATGTCGAATATGATGATACAGAATGGTAGGGTGGTAACACTAGTATGTAGTACATACATATATTGCTTGCTTCCCCCATAGCCTGAGCGTATCAAGTTATCGGCGTTCTAAACAAGGTGTGCGAATCCGACTCGTGGTGATTGGCTGTCGAAATTAAACACGGTATAGAAGTGCTCGAGGAAGTTGGTCCCGAGCGTCCAGTAATCTGGTCGGGTTCACCGGTCAGCACGGGAAGAGGAAATTCTGAATAGAAGAATCTCACTATGTGCCTCATTGGCATGCGCAACCGCAATTCCGCTAAAGCAATTTTTCGAGCGATACACAACCTGTCCCTTGTTGAGGGCCTTGGCAGGCAGTAAAAACGGCGTTCCACCAATGGTAAAAGTCACGGAGGGAGGATCATTGCATAGCACTACAGGAGGTCAATCAAAAGTACCAAATTCGATCGAAACTTACAGAGGTAATAATAACCATAACTATCGCCGAACGGGTACTGCCGACCACCACCCGCCTTGTGCACAGCCAAAACTCCCTGCGTATCACCATAGATGTAGTTGGCAGCAGTGTCGACGACGGCGACTATATTTGTCACAACTATCTTTCCATTGACTTGAATGTTATCTATCTGCACCTGCCAGAGAGCCTGAAAGGGGAAACTAAGTATGCATCCATTACCGCCTGGCGTTTGCGCTCACCGGACTTGTTACAGGGGTATAGACGAGGGTGCTCTGAACGTAAAGCGCTCTGTTCGTTCCACCGATGTACAGCTCGCCTCCAGATTCGGTGA
>JBBPOM010001345.1:0-11645 GCA_038091455.1 Leccinum uliginosum | reverse complement strand
CTGCCAACTATCCCGGTCATTATATATCATGACAAATATCCCAATCATCATGATATAATTTATAAGGTTAGATAGCAAATATAAAGCTATATATAACATTATCATTTTGATTAAATTTACCTGATGTCCATTCGCTGGCGGACTCCCTCGTCGTCATGCGCCCACGTCTGCCTGGGCCTGCGGACTCCTCCGTCCTCGTACCCTCAGGCTTGCGTCCACCGGCGGACTCAGGCTCCGACCCTGCCATACCTTCGCGTCTGCCGGCGGACTCCCCCGTCGTCATGCGTCCACGTCTGCTGGCGGTCTCCTCCGTCGTCAACCCTCGGCGGGTACCAAGCTCGATAAACTCAAAATCTCGACGGAGCATACCATACGAAACATCACTATCGGATGCCGCCTCAGGCTGAGCATCCGAAACAACACGCCGTGTTACACCTACTGAGCGACCTGTGAGCGACGGACAAAAACCGGATATAATAAAGAAAACCTTACCTAGAGCCGCCATTTCTGTCCAATACAATGAAACAGAGATCAAGATGTAGGTAGAATGAAGGTATCGTCTACACCGCAACCAGGATACTACTTTACTGCGACCTACTAGATGATCTACCCACGCCACAATTTACCCACGCCACAGCCTAACGGATCCCGGGACCGGTACCGGTTGAACACGAATTTCCCCCCCAAACCTGTCCCCTAAAGGGTCCAGGAATAAGGCTACGATTCAACGTGTTGAAAACCCGAGCAACCGATTCTTCTTAATATTGTGCTATTTACTGATGTTGATAATCTGCAGACGAAGTCGTTTGGCCAAGGACCTTGCAAGCAAGGTAACTTCCACCAGGAAACCATCAGTAAGTCAAAGCCAAGCTCAGCGGGTCCGGGAAACGATGAGGCCCTCTGAGAGTCTTGGGCGCTGACTTGCAGACAGTCTTCGGCCACCACTGGCCTACCTTATGGTCTGGGTACATGAGGCTCGCAGTAGGGATTCGGGAAAGTCGATCATAGTCCCATATATGCGCCGCGTTTGACGCAGAGGCACCCGATGGACTATATGGTGTTCCCTCTTCTCGTTACATATAATCCGATGAATCACAATACTCACTTGGCGCACTTCTCACCGAGCACAATACTGTGTACGACGATTAGAAGATTTGACTTCGTCCCTCTGCGCAGTTTCGACTCCATGTCCTCGAGTGAACAGCGAGTGAACACCGCCCTGGCAAGGCTGGATACGCCAGGTATTTCCCACTGTGGCCTTGACCCAAAAGAATTCAAAATTCAATTTGTTTTCAACACTTCCTTCTTCCCTGCTCGTACTATGTGAGCTGATTGCAGCGGCCATTGTTCCAGCGCTTTTTTGGACCGAGATTTTGTCCACAGACCACAGACAGTGACAGCACCCTTTTGTGGAAATATTTCAAGTTGTGGACTCGGAAACATACGCCTGTCTAATTTCACCACCCACGGTGAGTGAATCGCATTGTTGTCCACACTTAAGGGGGCTTTCCTCGTCCACAGCAAATATCAAAGCGGCGGTCCCGGACAGTATGAATAGACCCATCGTCCAAGGTTTTTACCTTTTCACACTCTCATCCCCTCCTCGATCATCCATCTACTTCTGATTGGACCTCCTCATTCCCCATCATGAACGACCTCTTCATGTCCGAACCACCCACAGACGTGGATGCCTATGCTCCAAAGCTCTGTTTTTGTGGCAAAAAGACGGTCGAATGCCGTGAATTCTGGTTCTGTTCTACCAAGTGCGCGCGTCTGGACGCTCTGCGGTCGCTCGACGATCCCAAATGCCACTATCGCAACAATGTCCGCAGGGCCTACGCTCAAACCGGAGTCCAATACCTCTATCCCCGTCGCATGATATCCGTGGACCAGCTCCGTCCTGGACCCATCGCGCACCACGTCGTCATGAACTCACCCACTCATCATCCTCCACCGACGAACGCGACTCATAGGAATCATCAAGCCACTGTCGATCGGGATGCCCTGGATAGGAACATGGTCGGATATCCAGCGCTATCTCAGGTGACAGGCAATGTTCTGAATAAGTGGACCCCGGGAGGAGAGATACCTGGGAGACATGATCATGCAGGATGGGAAATTTCTCCGAATGCACCGTCCCGCGCGCAGCATCGTGACGAGAGGGTCGAAGAAGAACTCTTGAGGAATTTTCCGCAACCAGCTCCCACTCGTACCCTCAGACGAGTTCCCCAGTCGACCAATAATCTCCGGAGCAACATCAGGACATCGGTCGCGGCTCGGAAGGACAATTCAAGTAGGAACCCCGAGACGGTGTTTGGCCACGCCGTGAAGAAGGAGTCACTACCTTCCAACCGCCAGCCTATTAGGAACGCTCCCTCTGCGGCTTCGGCCTCCAAGTCAAAGGCCCTTCGTCGTTCGCGGTCATTTGCGGTCGGGAGTCCTGTGGACAAGCGGGATACAGTGATGTATATCATCGAGGAGATGAGAATGGAGATGGCCGGAAGCTTCGACCCCAGGTCCTTGTTCGACAATGATGAAGATGATTGAAATTGGGCACGATACGATTGGTTGATGACTACTAATGATTGTTACGGTGAACTGTTTGACTTTGTTTTCTCGCCTTGGACTCGCACACGTATGATATATTCCATCTGTCTTTGCTCTGCTTTCGTCTCGGTATTGTCCAATATGCGATCCATGTAACTTTTGCCCAGTGACTATACATATATCTTGATCATTCCTCATTGACGTCTTTATAAGGTCAAGATTTCGATTTCTAGCCCGAATTCATACTATGGCACCTGAACGAACTGATTGGCTCGCTGTTGATTCCAACTTAACTCCTATCTCGATCTGTCTTTCAAGAAGTCGACTTGTGAAACAAATCGAGCACACGGGTTTCACTCGGTGCACTTGACGGTAGAATACCCATGACTTGCCACTTGTTGAGGCAACCTTTATATGCGCCTCGACTGCCTTGAGGGGAAGATGACCATAGGTTTTGCCTGTCAAGAAAATGATCCCGGTTGTTAAAAAAAGGCGCTTATTTACATGCAGCTGCGTGTAACAAACCAGATGTAAGACGATCCAGAGGAGGATGTACAATAAGACAGACTTGCATACGCGGGATGAATTCGCGTTGCAAGACGTCGGAAAAGAACACGGCTACTCATGCGATTAGGGTAGCCCACCACTTGCCCAGCATTTCCGAGCGGTCAACGCGACCCAAGTTATCCTGTAAAATGCCAACCGCCAATACATGGTAGTTGTGCTCTGGAGGAGTTAACAAGTTATTGTGTACTTAGCACGATAGTGCTCGGTAACGGCCGGATGTGGGTGAAAGCAAGAGCGCCCAGGGCATAGGGTAGATGTTTGCACCATGCCCAAACCTAGCCTACCAGACATGTTTTCGAAGTTGCGCCTGAGGAAGAGGGGCGGTGAGTAGTACATAGGCAAGATCATTGGTGCACTGGGGAACTGACACAAGAAACAGGACCGAGTAGGGTGGACAGCCCAGCTCCCTTCGACAGCGGAGAGCAGGCAGTGGGTGCAACGGCGAGAAAAGACGATGAACCCAGGATCACCGAAAACGAGACGCTGATTATGTAAACCTCGGGAATCGAGTGAAAAGATTACAATCGCCTCCAATATCGCTGGCACGAGTCCGATCGAGATCGATGTTCAAGACAACACATGGTCGGTCAAGTTGTTCCCCGATGGGAAGCATATAGCGAGCGCAGGAGAAGCAGAAAATATTCGACGATGGAGAGTGGCGGATGGCGAGGAAGTGGAGAAGCCAATGGACGCCGGAAGAACTGTTTGCGACCTTGCAGTCTCACACGACGGAAAGTTGATCGTGGCTGGGACGATTGATGGTCGAGTGATGGTGTGGAACGCGGCAGATCACGAAAAGGTTACCGACTTCAAAGCGCATAGCGAAGTGGTGTTGCAGTGGACATCTCACCGGACTCGACAAGAATCGCAACCGGATCGCAAGACAAGACAGTCCGTGTCTGGTCAATTTCAACTTGCGAGCGATTGCTTGGCCCATTCGAACACGACAATGGGGTAGTCGCGGTCAAGTTCTCGCCCGACGGACGATTTATCGCAACAGCCACGTGGAGGCGCAAGTCTGTTCGTGTCTACGACAGTCACGACGGTCCACTCCTTACTCAATTTTTAATTCATGTAGTAACCTCCGGAAATAACGGATGCCTCGCCTGGACCAGCGATGGAAAGCAACTTCTCGTCTCATCTTTGGAAGGCTACATTCACTGCCTCGACACGTCCACTTGGACAACAATCTCAAGATGGGACATTCGTGACAAAGACCACGTATGCCAGTATATCGCGCTGACACCCAACAATAGGTTCATCGCAACCTCCACAGAATCGTCGTTCACACTCTGGGACACTACGACCCACCAACAGCTTGCGACATTCACAACACCTAGCTCCATTTACCTCGCCCCCATAGCCATCTCAGCAAACTACATCGTGGTCGCTCCAGAGAAGAAAATCGTCCTTCGACATCTTTTGGACATCCTTCCCTCACACTGCCGCGACAACGTCAGTTTCACAAATGCTATCAGATATCATTACTCACTACATTTTTGACTCAAACAGATTCTATTGGAGCCAGAACCCTGCCGCTCGTTGATCTCCGAGACACGGTGAAGCCCCTCCTTGTTCGGGATATATGTCAAGGTGTGTTTATCAACCAGCTGCCTGCCTCGTGCTATTATTCACTTCCGTTAGCAACGAGCATTGCGAATCTCGACCAAACCATTCAACGACCTCGTGACCAGCTCGCTTCATCCGCCATTCGCGCACAGCACGATACTAGCACAAGTGCGTCTTCTTTGTCTTCATTCACACCTCGTTAACGGTCGCCTCCAAATGCACAGAGAATCAATCAGACGAGACTGTAGCAAATCTAGAACCATCTGCTCAAGGATTCCGTGAACAGCTTGCTATGGCCAACGAGCAAAAAGAAAGCCCCAGTTACACCATCGAATCTCTTCGTACTCAAGGAAAAATCCAGTGTGTTTAGTCCACGTCTAATCCCACCTCGTTGATAATAGCCTCTCAACGCACAGAATATCAAATGAACGAAATTATCAAGGTCCTGTGGGAAGATTTGGGTGCGTTAATTACCTTGTTTAACAAGGTCACTCTACCTGATAATTGTGGCTGTGTGTCTACCGATTTTACCAATTCGTGAGAAAAATGAGAGGCTGTGTCATTTCTCTTTTATCCTACGCTCGTTTCTCATTTAGTGTACACTAGCAGCTTCCCGTGGCTCCGCCACTCACTGGCACGACAGAAGATCGCTTCCATAGAAGGTTATAACTCTGATGCCAGTCTATGTCCAATGTATGATGTGCAAGCAAAAGAATGAGAGCTACATCTAGTGTCAACGGTAGCAAGTAATGATAGTCAGAGTTTTCAAAAGTAAATTATTAAGCTGAAGGAATGATGAAAGGATGTGGTACCTCTTCACTGGCGTAGATTTCGAAAATTAAATTTCATGCTTGAGGGCTGAGGCTGAGGGCTGAGCGGCCAGCAGGAGATGCTAGATAGGTTTCAACTCATGCTGTCAGCACAGTAAAAGTAAAACCATGACAGAACTCGAGTGGTGACCTGCTGAGTCTCATGACCTTGACCCTGGAACTTTCGGTCTCTCGTGTGTAAACTCGTCGTCACTCATATTGTGGACTCGAAGGTGGAAGGCTGGCTCTGTGGACGGGGTCTAGCGTAGGTAGGCGTTGCTATCGCAACGCCGCCGTGTCGCTGGTGCCATGCCATTATCGCGGTACCGCGGTCTGTTGCCGTGCTGCTTCTCCGTCCTCGCTGTGATGCGCTCGGCCGTGTCATCATCATTGTTTCGCCCATGAGAGTGCAGGATGAGGGAGCGTGCTCGATGTCGTCACGTCGTTTGTCAGAGGCTCAGAGCCGTCGTTATCGTGCTGGTGGCGGTTGTGGTTGGCACTGGTTGCGCCAGTGGTGGTCACAGTCAATGCCACCAGCATGTGTCATTGCGTCGTCGCCATTGTCGTCGTGTCGTCTAGAGGGCCGTCATCGTCAATCCCAGGATATACCCGTGATGTTGCCTAATGTTGCCATCATCACTGCGTAGAGTGTGTGAGGGAGAAAAGGAGACCGCCATCGTTGCTGCGTTGTCGAGTTGTTGTCATCGTTATAGGTGAGGGGTGTGCGTGTGTTGTTGCATCGTCAGAGATATCATTGCGGGTGAGGGAATGCCCGTGCGCACCATTGGCAACCGTCGTTGCAGGTTTGGAGGGTGCATGTGCACGTGTCCGAGTCATTGTGTCGGCGGATCGGACATGCGTGCCGCCGCAGCGTGCGTGCATCGTCATCGCCGTGTTACGCTTGCCATTGCGTTGCCGTCTCATAGTTGTCATTGGCTCGTCATTGTCCGCAGTGTGTCATCATCCGTGCGGACCGTGCCACGCAGAACACACAGGAAAGCCCGCCATAGGTACATTCCCGTTCCCGGGTCCGCGCATGGCAGATCTGAGATACCCGCCGCCCGGTGGCTCACCGAGAACTTGAAATGGGCAGTCTCCGTTTGACAGCTGGCAGTCATCCAGCATATAAAGAACGGATCTCCTTACTTACCCGGGCCCGTCATCTGTTCGTTGTTAACGTTCGCGTTCACGGCGCCTCCGCTGACCGAGAGCACCATGAGAGATAGGTGCCATGTTAGTGCTTTAACACTCTAACCACACTCTTGGACTGGGTGCAAATATAAGTTCTGTGTGATCTGGTCATGAAACAGAAGTGTGTGAGCAATAGGGCACTACCTCGATTTTCAAACAGGGATTCAGGTTGAAACGTTGTCATATGAGCCAGCAATTGCGAGCGTGCATTGGCTTTGATGGGGCTGAACCGTTGTCACATCTGAGCGCGTGTTCTGATTCAGACCGAGAGTGGTCTGTGAACGCTTTCGCGTGTATGCTTCTCTATCCGTACCCGGTGTAGTGGACGGGAGCTTGCTGACCCTACATTTTTGCTAGCCAATCAGACTTTTCGCGTTGTCTCTAAATTCCCACGCGAGCTGGCCAATCAGAAGCTAAAGTTGTCTGCTGGACAACTGGATTTCTCACGCTAGCTACTTTAATAAAGAAGATACAGACTCTTCTCGTTAGTTCACGACTATTCATGCTCCTGTTCCGTATTCCGTTGTACGTTCGCCCACCATTCCGCAGTCACTGAATCCAATTTGTTGAGGTGTTCGTCCTCTTCTCGTAGATGTTCGTTTGGATGAGTGGTAAATAACTTGTCGTCAAATCCACGTAACAACCTTATACTAGTATGTATGCTTCATTGAGGTGCTTCATCAAATTGAACTTGCTTTCCTCTACTACGTTCAAATCATGTTTTACTATGTGATTATATATGTATTTAAAGTTCACGCTCAACCAGAAAAACAAGGTTTCTGCCGGCGAAGCGCGGCGCTACCCAAGTGATAGAATGGAATCTTGAAAGCCCGCCACAATCAGTGCACTGGCATGGTCATGGCTGTAGAATTGATTCATTACCGATCTGAGAGCGCCGCAACGCATGGCCATGATATCACCTGAGCTCTACGTTATGTTACACGCAGGCTGCTGGCGAGCAATCGCCTGCCGCATCGGTGAAGAGTCATCATATCGTTACCGCCGCTCAATATGCTTGCCAATGGCCATCGGCAGTGGATTTGAAAGCGGAAAACACTACATGACCACAATTAATTTCAGTTATTTTCCAGCGATCTGGAATTGACAAACAGTCATCGCAGGCAGTAAAAGAAGAGACATCTTATCTTCGAATTCTGTGAACACAACTTCGACAGCAACTTCTTGAAAGCGCCTCCCATATTGGACGACGTGCGTGGTGGTACGTCCGAGATGGCCGTCCACCAGCAAAGGGCCGTGGCGAATGTCATCGAGACTGCATGGCCAGATATTTTTGTGAACCTTCAAGTTGGGTTTCCGCGTTCCAAACCCCGACAAATGGGTCAGTCCTAGTCAACCCGCACACCAACCAATTCGCCATCCATCGACAGCGCGGCTACACTGTACTAGGTCTCATCCCGTGTTTGAATCGCTATGCCAACCTCACGTCCGTTATCTACTTGCCACTGGAAGTGAAGAAAGCAGAGTATACTGTCTGACCACAATCGATTTCAGTTGTTTTCTAGCGATCGGCGAGTCGATAAATGATCCACAAGTACACCCGAGGCTCGTTGCGGTCTTATAAGATGCTATCTGAATGCTAGCACCCTCCCCTGTAATATGCACATTCCACCTTCTTCAGTTCGTAGTGACGACGAACCAAAAACGCAGGCGAACGCGAGCCCAAGGAAACAAACGACAGATGGAGATGGTACGCCTTTTGACATGTTTTTGTTCGCGTCTGATTGCAGTACAGTCGAACAGAATGAGTTAGTAGGCGTCCAAATGCTCTCCCGCTAGTTTCACGCATAGATATCCAATCATATTGCTTTTCACCCAGAGCCCGGGCCTGCCTTTGTCCAGATTGCACGCGAGACCATCTTTACATGCACAGCCTCGACCCTAAGCAAAGTTCTGTCCTCCGAGACACACGGTTACCCTCCCCAAACTTCAAGGTTCCGTCATCCCACTTTTTCCGTACCGGACAACCCTGCGGCCAACCCTGCCAGTGGCTGTCCCTCATAAATAACACACTCACAACGCACTGCCCCCTCGGCCGGACTATTTCGACGTTCAGCAGGGACGAACAAAGTACTATCACCCCCAAGACGGTTCGAGTTACAGTTAACACGTTCCGTATCCGGAATACCACTGGCACGATCGGCCAGAGCAGATGCTCGTGTTCGACATCGAAACGATGCCACCCTACCATCCATTCCTAGTCCTTGCCTGCGCCGCGTCCGAAAGCGCGTGGTATTGCTAGAAATCAGCCTGGTTTCTCGGCGAGATGGAAGAGGTGCAACACCCTGATCCAATTCGGTGACCCCGAGACGCCACGGGTTGTCGTCGGACACATCTTCTATGACCGGCAACGCATCCGCGAAGAGTACAGCCTCAGAGGCACGCAGACGCGGTTTATGGACACGATGTACCTGAGTACCTCCATGTCGCCGTCAATGGTATATGACATCCGATCAACGGCCAGCGTGGATGAAACATCGCAAGACGAAGACAGTACCTTCAACTCATGACCAGGTACTAGTAGGGAGTCTTCCGTACTCCCAACACGAACAGATAAAAATCTGAAAAAAATGATAGTAAGTGTGTCACTATGTTCTCAATCTGTAGCAGCGTAGGTTGCGGAAAAATTATTACTGATTTTTTTTGCACAAGCACTACATACCAATGAACGTGATGTTGTTGTCGCTTGTCGACGTCAGATCGTTGTTAGTGGCAAAACTGGCGCCGACGTATCCACAGAAGCCATCATCAATGGCATGCGTTGTGTAGAATACATATGCTAAAGCCACGATCCTCTACGGCGATAATAAATCCGCCACAGCGATTGCAACAAAGGCTCAGTTTCATAAACGAGCGAGATCGAGATCGGCTGGATCACGTTACTATGCTGTCCAAAAGTCATCCCTCTCAAGGACTCGGAGTATTACACATCACTCCGGATCACTCGCCTCGGCTTGAGGAAGAGCGTTGGAGACGGTCCACTACGACCAAACCTGTACGCACAAGCTACGCTCGGCTTCATGATGCCGAAATTATCATCACAGCTGGGTTTCAAGTCATTCAGCTCATTTAAACACCGTCCGCAACGCTCCGAACGTATGGGAACGAGCTTGGAGACCACCAGTTGAGTCATCATTAACATGAACATTCCATCATGATCGATTTTAACCCAACAATTTTACTTCCAATTCGATAATGAAGTGAAGGCATCTTTTGAATCTCCCGCCTCAGATTCCCGGCCAGCACGACAGCACGAAAAGACATGTTTTGCCAACTAGGATGAAACATCAGTTTGACCTATGCATGATTCGATATTTTCCTATCCCTGACGGCCTTTTGGCTTCTGACAATCAAGTAAATTCACCGCTGGCAGTCATGCGATTGAGCACAATAACAACATTTGCAGTCGCTGGCCAACTTGTTGCTCTGGCCATTGCGAAGCCTATACCAAACTGGACTCGCAAAGCGGATGGCATAGCCATACCTCTCGCCCGACACTCTTCCTCTCTGCCCTCCAACGAAACTATTGATCTCGATGCAATCGGCTCTCATGCTATATCGGTCAGGGAGTACGTCGAACGAAACATCACATCTGGCCTGCTCAGACATTTTTAGGAAGATCCTTCGTGGCTTAGACAATTACGAAATGAACACGGGGACGAAGCATCCTTTCGCTGTGAAACGGAACGAGTCCGAACTCGGAAGGCGTGGCACTGGCATCCCACTGACCACTAGCCCTTCTCATCGAGGTGACATTTGGATGGGCGAGGTCTCATTTGGCACTCCATCGAAGCCATTGACCGGTAAATGTTTTTATATTATTCTGATATATGCTAGTCTGATCTTCACCACAGTCCAGATTGACACCGGTTCGGCGTGTGTACTTTCTTTTAGTTCATACAGCTGGTCTTGCTCAACTCAACGCAGCGATACGTGCATCAGCAAACCTACATTTTTTCTGACATCAGTGATAACACCTGACTGCACTTACCAGACTGCCTACCTGATGGCAGTTCAGCATGTCATCAGTTTCTAAGCTTCTAAGTCAGTACAATCATGTTAGAAAACAATGATCTCAGTGACTCAGTCAGTCAGTCAGTTCAGTGTAAATCCAGGACAGTCAGGTAATCATTGTGTCAGTACTTCTGTTCTGTCAGGTTGTTCAATTCAGTCAGCTCAATCATCCCATTCACTTAACCAGTCAGTCAGTCTGTTCAGTTCGGTCACATCACCACATCATCATTTCCTCAGTCCCTCAGACACTCACATAATAACTATATCAGTATTTCAGTCAGTAAACCCCTTCAATTCTGTGAGATAATCACTTTATTCAATATTCTTTACTTTCTCAGAGTGTTCATGCCACTGATATTAGTCATACAACCATTGTTGTCAGTATTGTAGTGTAGCAGTCAGTCCGTGCTAATCATACGATCCAGTCACGTTATGTTGTCGCTCTTACTACTACTACTAGTACTAGTACACGCCGACGAGCCTGGCAATGCGGTCGTTGTCGTCACGTCGTCGTGGCATGGCGCTGCCGCAGCACGCCACACCGTCATATCGTCGTCGCGCCGTGCCACATCTGAGTCGTCGCATCTTGGCATGCCGACACACCAGTTGTCGTGTTGCGGTGCCACGTCGCGTCGACGAACTCGACGGCGGCATCGTTCCGAGTCGTCGTCGATACGATACGGGTTATCATTACAAAGTGTGTATTACTAAGGATAACGATACGATGATCATTTATCGTCATGTTGTGGAGTTGTGGCACTGATCACGTCCTGGTTGCCACGTCGTGTCGTCGTTGTCGACACGGGTAGAGACGGTGATGGGGAGTGTGCCAGTGTGTGGTGGCTTGACGGGCGAAGATCGCGGGCTTGTCTGCCGAGCATGATGGCCTCATCGAGGTCCGTCATGTTTCCAAGCCGGTTGTAACGATTG
>JBBPOM010001344.1:0-11653 GCA_038091455.1 Leccinum uliginosum | reverse complement strand
TACTTCACTACCAAGTTGTCGTTTCCATGAGGTCACATCGACTCGGAGAGGCGCCGCAGCTCCGCGTTGTCGAACGATCTCGATGAAAGCCGTGACAGGGCTGGTGCCGACGAGAGCGCCCATGGAGATTGAGAACGCATCGACACAGTACGCGATAGTAGAGTTCTCAAAGTCAAGGGTGACTGGATCTCGAAGCCCGGCAAATTTGGCCATGGAGTATAGGGTACCGGTAGTGTCTAGCAAGTTGTGTCACGTCAACGTAAATTGAAAAGTTTCGTAGATCTCACCTAAAATGTCGACATATAGGAAGGTGATAAGAGCATACCAGACTTTGCCGTTACCATAATTATACTGACATTTTACATTTTCTCGTAAGTACAGCTGTTAAGAGAAGCAGAATTGGCACGCTTACATCTAGAGCATTACCAATGTACTTGAGTGGATGCCAAGCAGCAACCTGCTTGAAGAATTCGAAGAGTTGGTCCCCACTCTCGGTATGGGGGAAATAGGTTACGGGAGTCGAGCGTGGCCACGAGATGATGGAGGTCACAAAGATGCCGATGAGAATGGAGCCTTTGATACGGTACATCATGAGCAACACCGTCAGGATGCTTGTGCAAACACGAGTGAGCGCCTGATTCAATCTAAGTGCCTGACAAGGCAAGTTCTTACCCGCCTGTGAAGATACCCAACCAGACGGTAGGGTTTCGCAGAACTGTCGTCCCACAGTAATATGGAAGGTTTGGCAACCAATCTGAGATCAACAACAGCTGATGAGACTACATGGAATAGGACGACGAAAACGGATGCTGCACCGTCCGAGTTGCATCCTCCCAAGCCCACATAGTTAGTCGTGTCCCCTCCAATGACGTTGAGACCCCCAGACGCTGTGTAAAAATGTGAGGACCACTTTGGCGATGTGGGAAAAGTCAGGTACTTAGACCAATGAAACTAAATAAAGATATCAGTTCTGTTGCGAATGGAAACCAAATTCCCTTCTACGTACGCAATATAGAGTCCGATGCCGGCACCAACAGCGAGAACGAGCGACTGTGGCATTATCCTCGCCAACCACTGACGCAGACCCAGCAGCGAGAGAATAAAAAAAATCCATCTATGGGAACCGAAGCAGTCAGCGACGTCAGGTGAACTCTGGAAGCTTTGACACTCACCCTTCTAAGAAGACGGCCGCAAGAGCTTCTCGGTAAGTTATAAACCCACTCCCATTGACTCCGACCACCGAGTATGTGAACTGATGAATCGGGGAACACGTCAAATTCCGACGAGCACATGTAGTGCAGAGACGACTTACATAAGCATTCAATCCCATCCCTGGGGCCATACCAACTGGGAGGTTCGCTAGTGCACCCATAAGGACTGAGGATAGGGCAGAGATGGCAGCAGTGCTGGTAATAAGGTCCTGCTTGACCTCTTGAACACAGTACATGTATGCTTGATCATTCGCACAGTTGTTGGGACCGTTGCAGACACAAGTCCCTCCCGAGGAGGACACGATCGAAGCATTGACGGATATCTGTGATTCAAACGAATGAGACTTTGATTTCCGTCCTGTTCCGAAGGGCTTACGATGTATGCCATTGCAGCCTTTGTCAGATCGAAGTGAAGGAGTCGTCAGCACAGGGCACGGCGAAACGGGAGCATAGGTTGCGCACCCAAGTTGTCACACCAGCACGGACGTCCGTCTAAAGTGCGTTGTCAGTGGTCATGCACACGACCGGAACGATGTGCAACATACCATAAAACGTGAGCCCTCTCGTTCGCAAGGATGGCCGGATCCCTCAAGACGAAACCATCTCCCGATCACAGAATCGGCGACCTACTCAAGATAAGAAATGCGTGCATGCGAGGAAAATATCAAATACCTGGGCGTTGAGTCTGTCCGCAAATGTGAGGGTCATGTCAAGGCAGGGGAACAAAGGACGTCAAGGAAGAGAAGGTATATAACGAATGTGGGCTTCGGGGTTGATCCTGTTGAGGGGGCTATCACCGAAGCTTGTCTAAGCGATGAATGGAACCACATGAGTTGCCGTGGAGCTTTTCATTCAACGCACACAAGTAAATTGGACCTAAATCTTGACCTTTAGATGGTAAGACGATTCTATTCATGGCTAGATCTATTAATTGGATCGTTTGCCTTATGTCCTAAACCCCCTCATGACAAGTTCAGATGTTGACGAGGCGGCATATGTAACCGGCAATCGTGTCAACATTCTGAGAACGATTCTTTGATGCGATCATATGGCTGTTCCCAGGGAGATAGACCGTAAACTGCTTCTGTTTGGCTCCACGCACCACTCGACTGTTTTAATTCTGGTTAAACCGTATGTATGCGGCAGTATGCCATAACGTGAAAGTTCACGCAAATTCCCTTTCGTACTGAGGTGATTGGAAGAAACGCTACAGCTCTGTAACAGCCAACCATATCTTACTATCAAACGCCATCGCCATCGCCGTCACGCAAACGGATCAAAATACTTTTCAACGACGAAAGGTTCAATATTTGCAGCTCACTTTCAGCCAATACGTATGGTGTTGGCACATGTCTAACCCAAATTCCGCAATTAGGATCGCCTCTACCGCCCAAGTTGAAAGTAGTAGTGTTTGTTATCGTCTTCTTTGCTGCCGAAATGAACTAACTGCCTCGTTTTAAATTGAGTAATCAGATATACATTTGGGGTAAAGAATCCTAGGTCCGGCCTGCTCGAGCGTACATACCCCTCCCTGCCTGTGAATGTCACAAATTGAACCGTCATGATTTAGGCATTTCCCGGATGTTACAAACGCTCCTCGAAACATGTCGAAAGTTTCCCCAACTTGGAGCCAGGTCGATCAGTTGTTAATGATGTGCCTAGGCATGTTACTGATATCCGACCTTTACGACAGTGGTGCCCGTGAAACGTTATCGTGTTGGATGGAGAACATTCCACGGACTATACATAACCGCCTAGTATCAGTTTCTTCTTGCATGCCTCCAGCGTTCCAATCTGAGATCCTGGTAAACAAAGGGATTGTGTAATGGGGAAAGCAGCTTGCCCTCCAATCACCGACAGGCGCGCTAGAAACAGCGAAATCACCTTTTATTGCAAACCATCGATGTCTCGCGTTCATATCGATTACAATGTAATTGTTTCTGGAAAGCTTTTTGGGGATTAAAGGGCAAACTCTGAGCTTGTATGTACTACCCTCAGTCCACACACATTTGTAATTTGACCAGGAGACGCCAATTTACGACGTTAAGGGGGGGAAGACTTACGTCCATAGTTCGCCGCTCACCACACTGTTAGCCTGAACCTTGAATGAAGACGCCACTATCAGATGGCAAAAACCAGTTCGAATTCCATGGTCCGAACAAATTTGCTGGGTATTCTCCATCAAGTATGTCTCCCCGAAATCACATATGCTCGCACCATTATGCTTCTGACAGGTGGAGTGGCCATGTCCCATGTGGTTGATATGATGTTTCAAATGCGATTCAAAGTTAAGGTTGGGTTCTCTGGTTATCCAACGTTCTGACGGCGACGGATAACCGAGTTCATGGTTGTCAATGTACATAACTTGGCTGTAAAGCTCAGCAGAGTATTTTGAAAAGCCGCAGTAACACCATCTCACCCCGCGGATTCGGTGAGAAGGATGCACGGATTCCGAGAGAAATACTGCGCTTGCGATGCGCGTGACTTCGGAAGTGAGAAGAACCGCTCAGGCAGCCTTCAGAGTTCTCAAGGAAGCCATGAATAAGTCTTTGGTATAAGTTTTCGAGCGAGATTCAACATGCTAGCCTGGGCCCCGGTGAACGATATTAATGAGCAATGTCAATTTCGACGAATGAGAGGCTTGGACGGACTTACATCGAACAACTTGGAAACTTAGGGTTTAGGGGAAGCGAATTGTACGAAACCCTATCGAGGGGAAGTTGGACGCAAAGTAGAGATTATGCATTATGCTTACCATCATGCAACTTTTCTTCTTGATACAAGGGAAGCTTTCAAGTGGGCTTATCTCAGTACGACAGTTGGGCGAAGGCACGTGTAGAATGAGATTCTCTGATGTTCCTGCATTGCTACAAAGGAAGGGTGGAGAATCACCATCATGTTGAGTAAGCTCCCGCGATGAAGCCATGAGCCAAAGACATGGATGCCTTCTGGTCACTGAGGGATACTTACTGAATCCTGAATTCTAGATGCCGTTCGGTCCTGATCAGACCCAGTCAGCCACTTCGACCGAGCTGTGTCAATGATAAGTTCGACATCCAGAATGATGGAAGAAAACTTGGGTTTGTGAGAGTTACCTTGGATTACATGAGAAATAGTAGTGCCTGCTGGATGACACAGGGCAAGTGCTATTGCTGTGCGGAAGTGGCTGATCTATTCGTAGCTCTCACGTGGCTTCGGCCACGCGCCGAGTATGGACCAGGAGGCGTAACACTCTTGTTCAGACCCATCCACTGTTTCCCTCCACCATTTCTCATCGCTCGTCATTCCCCACTGGATTCCACCTCAAAATTCACCTATCATGGCACTGCTACGTTGCTGTTGATGTCAATGGTCTCTTTCAATTCAACCCGTCAAAGGAAACCCATCGGTACACGGGGATCAGGGCAAGGTAGCTGTTTGCGCTAGACTCCAAAGATTCCAACACTTACCTTCTGTACTACCTGCCCAAGAACAGAGCCCTATAGTGGCACTTTTGTCTTGTTGATCCCACTCCTGGCCTTGTTACGGCGCTACCGCATCTTCCTGATGGTGGGTGATGAGTAGTGACACCCAATGAGCCCACATGTAAGCAGAACAGTCGCAATCGCGGCATATATTCAGCTAATAGATGAGGTTCGAACAGCTGTCGTGGCACATTGCACTGCATTTGGATGGCTACGTTCGCTCCGTTGACGTTTGATTATATTACTCGGTGTCTCTTCTGCCTAACTGCAATGCTTTCTGGATGGCGAGATGAGGCTGTTGTCCTCCCTAGCCCGGCCCGGCCATACTGCGTTGAAATCAGTAAGATTCTATTTCTAATTCGCAATATGCGCTTGCTTATTGGACGGGAAGCAGCAGATATGCCTGCGTGCCGATGAGTGGCGAAATTCGCCACTATACTCTTTCCAGTCTGCCACGCCCTCGGTAATTTTCGCTCGGTGCTCCACCACACCGGCATAAGGCTGCGAGTCGAAATAGCGTAGTCGTAGTAGTCGGCATTTTTGTTTAGACTTTCCTCGAATTTTTCCGTCGAGCAGGCACGCCCAAGGTAAGTAATTAGGGCGAGGAGCTGTGTTTGTGGCCAAACACCGGCATACGGCGACCTGCTATTTGTCAGATTACACTTTTATTGTCTCGGCCCGAAAGTGGGTTTTCGGCCAATTTTCCGACCCCAGCGCCGCCGCTGCCACCGACAACGACCACCCCAACACCGCTGTTTTGTGCTGTTCCTCGACTCCTCTTTTTCTCTGAACATTCTCCATGATATGCCCCGCAACCATAATTTGGGTACTTCCGCCCTACGAAACCGCAACCGAGTCACAAACAAGACCCGCCTCAAGGTCATTCATGGCAACATCGAGGCGGACGCCTTATCGTTTGATGAGGACGAGGAAAAGGCTAGGATTGTCAGCACGGCTGGCGTGGACGCTGAGGACGCCAATGTGAGTCGCCTTTGAGCTCGTCGAGCGTCGTGTCGTCCTTGTTGAACATGTCGACGTGTCGCTTTCTGATTGGTTGATACTGTGGGAAATCGATTATCGATGGCTGACAAATCTCACAGGAGCACCACCTCCAAGCGGTCCTTTCCGCGGCATCGCACCGCCACCAGTCCGTGGGACGTTCCACTCGCGGAACAACCGACAAGGCCGCTCCGGTTGCCGTTGCGTATATCCCCACACCCGACTCGACGGGTCTGGTCAATAACTATGCCGAGCTTTATCCCTCTAACCGATGGACGCAATCGGAGGCGTGCGTGCGCTCTTCTGAAACAGTCGAAGAATCCATTTCCAGTAGTCTCGTCGATTCGTTCACCTACTACATGGATGAGCGTGACATGGAATGGCTCGACCGCAATAACGAGGAAGCGCGAGGAGAGGGGACTAGCGCTCAAGGTGCGATCTCGGCATCGGGTGCTACCACCCGCTCCTGCCCCCAACGAAGCGCGAAGGCAAAGGGCAAGGAGCCGGAGTCTGCACAACCTGTTACAGTCACGGAAGACGAGTTCGAGCTTGTAATGGGCCTCTTCGAGAAGGTGACCCACGACAAAACTGAATTTCTCCATCACGTATGTTCCGCGTCCAACGCTAGATGGACAAGGTGCTCACTGACGATCCGACTTCAGGGACTCGAGTCCGGAATGGCCTTTCCTCCGTTTTCCGACTATCAAGACGTATTTTCATCCCCACTGCCTTCCTCCTACTTCGCCAGCTTTATTGTCCCGTGCTGGATAGCGCCCCCTGCTCAGTTGTCACGTATAGCGAAGGCGATCTATCTGTACTGGAGAGAACACCGGGTCGAAAGAGGTGGTCATCGAATAATCCCATTTCTTAACGTACGTATGCTTTACCACGCCATAAATTCTTACTGATCGGTGTCTAGTACGATGAGGCGGATGTTATCAACGAATCGTATATATGCTTCCGCCGCCGCGAGATCAAGTCCGTGCGAAAGACCCGAGCATCACAGGCGACATCTTCGGACAAACTATTGCGTTTACAATCCGAGCTCGCCCAGTCGTTGGAGCTGGCCAAGACACTGGTAGCGCGCGAAAATCTGAAGAAGGAAAATGCCCAACAAGCCGTCCAGGTCTGGGAGAAAAGGCTCGAGTTTGCCGAGCTAAAGCGTAAGTTCCCCGCCTTGGGAACCAAGGATGACGAGGAACTGTTGCACGAGAAAGAGCGGGTTGCGAAAAAACCGAGAGTGGAATCAGCAAAGTACACTAGCTCACTCGTCGTCTTGACATCGATTGACCTCTCCTTGATAGCCGTATCACTGGTTTGAAGATTCGTACCAGGGAAAGTGGCGACTTGGGTCCATCTTCTCTCCACACCGAAGCTGCCATCCGACCCAAAGAACGCCGCAGTCTCATCGGCTCTGCCGTCGAACGAGATCTCACGCGGCGCAAAGAAAGGGACCACGGTTACGAAGACATTCTCGAGGTGAGGCTAACATTTACGTTCCTCTCCGGTCGCTCTGACGAAATGTACTTCAGAGCCCTTACCAACGTCCGTCGTTCTCCTTTCCCCGCAGATATTGGAAATCCATTGCTCCATCGCCGCGACCTTCAGGATCACCCTCGGTGGACTCTGAGGAGGAAAGAAGATCCGAACATATTCGCTATCTTCGCCGTCGTGTAACGCGGTCTTCTAACACTATGATTGATCGACGCGATGCGTTCTTCCGAATACATGGCTTCTCTCCTAGCCGCCAACCTCATCGTAGCTTTGGTCGACGCTTGGAAGAGGATTCTGGCGAGAACGATGAAGATCTCCGGAGGTTGCGGGAACGTTGGCGGTTCGATGAAGATGACGATCCGATGGTGTCACCAGAAGGGATGGACGAACAGGACCGTGTCCTTGTCGACGACTTTTCCCCCAAGTACCTGCGCCACATGATGACGCTGCTCAGTGAAACAGACCAACAACACATTAACAATGATGCTACACTAATGCTCTGTTTAGCGGAAGGACGTCAACAATCAGTTATCCCTTTCAGAACTGGTGCGCAGCAGCCGTTCATCCGCAGAGAAACACAGACACCACGTGGGCTCGCGAACGGCATTTCGCAGCTTGCCACAACGCGCCCGATGTCTTCGGTGCCTTTGTCGACAGTCCCTAATGGGGTTCCAATTGCGATGCAGACGCACATGAAGGCATTGCAGCCTCAGACCGCCACTCCCCGTATCTCCCATAGTTCAACCCTGCGCCCCCCTGGGCCGCCTCCGATAATGAATGTGATCCCGGCAATTCCACTGTCTCAGACACCACCCCCACTTTCTGCCTCCATGCCTGCTGTACCGGCGAATGGCGTTGGAGGCGGCTCCCCATCTCCCGCGCCCCAACCTTCTGATACAGATTCCGTGAAGAACACGTCCATACCGAATGGGAGTGTCATGAAGGGTCAGGCAGGCAACGGAATCAATCAGCACACTCCAGATGCAATCGTTTCCCCTGCCACTGAGGTCCAACAGCCCGCACTGCCCGCCGGCTCGCCTGCGCGTCAGAAAACGGACGTGCAACAACCGGTTTCGATCCCGCTCAATGGATACCACATCCCTATCAACGGCTATACGATCCCGAATGGTACCTATGTGCACACTCGTCCGCCGAATGGGTTGACTGCGCAGCAGATGCAAAACCTGAAACTGCTCGTCCAAGGTCAGGAGGTCAGCGGGCGTCCTATCCAAACTCCGTATGTTGGACATCTGGTGCCCAATGGTACCCATTACATGCAAATGGCCGCAGGCGCCAACCTGAACTTGAAGCTCGCATCTGGGCGACAGTGGAACGGAGCTGCGCCACCGTTGCAACAATCACCGTCGGTCGGTAATCAGCCACAAGAAAGTAACGTTTCTGCAGGAAGTCCCAACCTTGCCCACGCGGCTGCGGGTGTATTGCCAGCCCGTACGCCCTCGGCCAACGGTACCCGAAGTGTCAGCAGGTCGGGGGTAATTGGGTCGTCTGTCGGACACATTCTACCAGGCGGACAGTATGCTGCGCACTCTCCTTCCCCTCGGCTGCAGAACGCGGGTTCATCACCCCTTCCGAACACAGCTCCCCTGCCTCCCCATCAATCTCCCCCACGTCAGCCTCTCACGCCGACAATGAAGATGGCGTCTCCTTCGCTGCAACATCAGCAAGCTGTTCCTAGTTCGCAAGGAGGGTATTAGGTATTAGCTGCGTTATGGCTGCCGTTTTTCCTTAGCCGACGTTAGTCCGCTGGTTACCTGCTGTCTTACAGCTCTAATCTTGTTTTTGATTACACTATCCGCTCCGTTTATGTGCTTTTCAGTTATGTATTTCAGTTCGTACATTCGCACAACGTCAATTGGACGCTGGAAGATACCAGAGCCTGTCATAGCAATAATAGTGCCATTGAAAGTAAACTGAGGCGACTATAGTGCTCAACTCAACGCCTTTGAAACTCGTGACGCGGACGTCCAGGGTCGGTTCAATGACTAAGCGATGCCTCTTCTGAGTCCATTCACTCACCGGCCGGGCTGCTGGTTTCATCAATTTAGCCGACGCAAAATGTTGTTCGGAATAAAAAGTGGCTTTTGAACATTATTTTCTTTCCACAACCTGCTCAACGGTAATTCTCTTCAGAGGCCTGTTCTTCTGTCCAGTCATTCGTTTTCCAAGTCTTCACCTCTCCTATCTTACTGTTGTTCATTCTCGGCAATGAAGTGCTCCACATTCCTGACTTTTCTTGCTCTCACTTTCCCTTTTGCGAGCGCGACTCCATCCCGTAGACACCACGAAATAGCCCACCGTGCGCGTGCTGATGCTGATGTCGATGTCCACAAACGTTCCTTTACGGACTCGCGTTTCACCTTCTACGATGACGGTCTGTGAGTACCAACAGTCTGACTCTCATTTAGTTCTCGGTTAATTTTTCCAGAGGTGCTTGTGGGGAATGGAACGGACCCACTGACCATGTGAGTGATTTGATCTTCACCCGTACTCTTATTCACCATGAAGGACAGATTGTGGCTCTGAACTCCTACCAATTCGGATCTGGATACCCTGGCCCTAATTGCTTCAAGAATATCACTATCACGTACAATGGTGCGAGCATCAATGCGACTATCACTGACAGGGTTCGTTCGACTCTCCCGTCGATTACATATTTTACACTTTACTGACTTCGGAGCGCAGTGTGAAATATGTCCCTATGGTGGTCTCGATTTCTCTCGTGGCTTGTTCGATTTCTTTGCATCAGAAACTACGGGCGTACTTTACGGAGAGTGGTCGTTCCTCGAAGAAGAATGGTAGGCTCACTCGCCCGCTGATGGAGATCATCCCGGTCGCCGACTCGAGCGATCGTCTACTTTTGCCTCGTTTGAACGGACTCCAATATTTCTTCAAGCGAACCGAGGACTTTCTGGCCCGGTCTGGACTTTCGTGTCTTCACGTGGTCGTCTTCCTTCCTGGGACACCGCGGTTGCTTTGTTTTGTTGGCAGTTCATTGGGTGGTGTTGATTGTCCACCCTCTGTACCGCATAATAATGTTCTATACTTCATTAGGTTCATACAGTACTAGTACTACCGTAACTGGATTGATTCTGGGTCGATATTTGATTTGTGGACAATTTTAGATTTTTCTTTTGTTCCCGCTTTTTACGAAGCAGTGTATTGGAGATTGAGACGTGGTGACTTCATCGTTGATGTTTCTAGATAAAGCGAAGGGTCGACGAAACGGTCTCACCTTGATCATGCAGTTTGATCAATGGGAATGAACTGAGGTATTTCACTCTGAATAACGAAGATGCTCAGCGCGAAACAGAAGGACGAAACGAACGTACAGTGAATGGTCAGATCTACACTGGCACGTGTCAGGCCTTGCTAAGTACATAGTACGTAGTAGTATGTGTGACGGTGCGCTGCAACAACTTTGATCGCTTGACACCGTCTGGCAGTTTCTTCTCCCCGATGCGCAGTCTGGAACTGAGTCGTCGGACTCGCGACGCTGCGGGTTTCAAGTTAAATGGGTCCGAAAATGGGTTCGAATCTCCGGGCCCGCAGCGGCGCATCATTTCAAGTAATTGAACTGCTATCACATGGACCCAGTCATATTGACGCCTTGGCTTCTGTCTTCGGACAGGGGATTCAATAACACCCCGCAGCCCACAATGGTATAGGCCATTTTGTTCATACATCACCTCCGAGTCGTGGATCATTAATTTAAAGCGGCAATGTTTTAATGTCTTTCAAATATCAGCGGCTCTCCTTGAACAGTACAGGCATCTACAACTCTTCAGTTACTCCGAGCGACCTACCATGGAACACGTACAACTACTGTAACGCCCCTCACGTTCATTCCGAACACTATCCAGAACCTGAAGATCCCCAGGTTACACTGGAATACATGAATGTCGTCATTCGTCACCACAAGGTATGTATGGCCTTTTTCGCTTCATACACGTTGAAACATACTTATCTTTCCATCCAGCGGACCCCTGATAACCTATACCCTGACGAACAGTCGCTCAACCCCGCTTCTGGATGGAATTGTGACCATATTGTCCAACAGGATTACGCAGCTGGAACCGCTCCCGTGTACCACCAAACTGTCGTACCCGAATGGCACCCTTTTGCTTCGCAAATATGGTTGGGCACGTGTGATGCTGGTCAGCTCACGCGCGAGGGTCTCGAGGACGCTGTCAAGCATGGCCAGGTGCGTTTGGACGGTCCCGACTCGTCTTTTTCTAATGACGCAGCACATCGAATTCGTAGGACTTTTGGTCTGTCTATCATGATGCACTCGGGTTCTTGGATACGGTGGATCCTCGAGATATTTACGTTCGAACATCCACCGAAGTCCGGACGCACCAGGTCGCGGGTGCGATATTGTATGGCATGGACTCGAGCACGATCACACGGCAATGGCCGATCTACACACAACCTCACAATGTTACCTCGTCTTTACTTTTCTTCTCT
>JBBPOM010001343.1:0-11661 GCA_038091455.1 Leccinum uliginosum | reverse complement strand
TGTCTTGTGGTCAACCCCGTTCTGAGACTTGTAGACGGCGTCAATCATGATGAACGAATTTGTATCTGCCTCTCCTCTGCCGCCGGAGCGATCAGGTAGACAATTTGTCCCGCAGTTCTCAATAGTACATCAGCAAAACAACCTTTTTCGGCTACAGACTCCATAGTTCACACGCCTGTAGCACAGATCTGTACAGCTTGCACAGACTTGTATAGACTTTGCATGAGTCTCTGCAGGCTTTAGCCACACCTCTAAACACTTGACATAGTCTACAGAGTCTATAGAGTAGACAGCATAACCGGAGTCTTTTTGTTCACCCCATATTGGAGGTGAAGTTCGGCAACCGCACGGTAGTAATAACGTTACGCCGCGTGCAAACGGCAATGGTCACGTCACGGTGGTCGTCACCATTCCGAGTCCGTCGGTCCCTCATCTCGCCGTCACATCTCGCCATTACGCTCGTGTGCAAAAACTAACGCGAACGCACTGTGGCGTTCCTATTAGTGTTCGCATGCGAGCGCAGTGCTTGTACTCGTCTCCCTGCCGTGGGTGTCCTCGTCGAGTAGGTATTGTCACATTGTCATTAGTACCTACTGAGAGGGGATGCGGGGATGGGGATGGGAGAGGGAGAGGGAGAGGGAGAGAGGCGGGGGAACGACGACATTGTTGCGTCGTCGTTGTCGCTGCCTGCTGGGATGGGGGCCGGGATGGAGATGGGACAGGGATAGGGACAGGAGGACCGGAGAACTTGAGAAGAGGGCGCAGATCGTCTTCGTCACGTCGCATTGAGTCGCCCTTGTCATCGTGAATTGTCGTGGATGGGAGAGGGAGTGAGAGAGGACGTGGGGATGGGAGAGGGAAAGGGAAAGGGAGATCTCGAAAGGACGCACCTCGTTCGAGTCGTCGTTCGCGTGTCGTCCTCGTCGAGACATTGCGTCTTCACGTCGCCGACATCTCGCCATCGCTCTCGTGTGCCAACACTAACGTGAACGCACAGTGCGTTCGCGTTTGCGTTTGCATGCGAGCGCAGTGCTCGTGCTCGTCTCCCTGCCGTGGCGTCCTTGTCGAGTCGGTTTTGTCACATCGTCACTACCTGCTGAGGAAGGTTAAGGCGATGAGGATGAGGATGGGAGAGGGAGCGGGAGCGGGAGAGAGGCGGGGGCACGACGTCGGCGTCGTTGAGTCGTCGCCGTTTGCTGCCTGCCACCCCATGTGTGTGACACTGCCTAGCGTACTAGGGAAAGTGTTCACACGGAGTAAATCACCACAAAGACGGGTTCAAACTTGTAGATGGAAATTAATTGAGCTTACGAGTGTTTTGATTTCGAGCTCGCAAGTCCACTATCTTGGAGAGCGTCCTCTCCTGGCGATGCGTCGGTCTCGGTTTCTGCGGCCGTGTCCTCAGCCTGCTTACGCTGACGGATCCTAGTCCGCTGCTCGGTAGGCTTTTTCTAGCCTTTTTGATCGCCCTTTGGCGTTCGTATTCGGGGGTGTTTAGGCCCGTAGATACGCTAGGTGTCTTGTACCTAGGTCGGACAGTAGTCCACTGCCCTTGCTCTTCTGCTTGGGGATCCATCAATCCCTCCGAGTCGCGGAACTCTCCAGGGAAAGAGGGTGTAACGTAGAGAATCTCTTCAGCTTCAGGTTAGTTACTTCAATTCCAACAAGTACGTACTCAAAAATTATCATGCATCGATACTCTCTTCGTAGAACAAGTGCTCGCGACACGGTCGCAAACGAGGCGCTGCGGCGTCGCGCCAGCGAACCATCCCTGTCGCCGAGTGCGTCAGAGTCCAGACTCGGATCAGAGAATCCTCGAGTGGACCCTACCCCGACGCGGCATCCGCGGTCATACCGTGACATCGCCGCGTTGGACGATACCCAAAGAGCCCAACGGCTTCCTCTCGAGGAAGCTGAGCGCGCCGAATCTGCTCCGCCCGACGAGGCGTCCGAATCCGTCCTCACGGACGATGAGAGCCTGGTAGGTTTCGAGGTCAATGAATGGATCTCGGGGGCCGATGACATAGAATATGCGAATGTGTTTCGATTGGAGGGTGGTATCGATGGGCGTGACAGACATAGGTTCACGTTCGTAGTCTGTGAGGGGCTTGATGACAACCGCGCCGGCGATCAGGTTGATCACCCTCCCCACGGCAACGCCTGGCTCGCCACAAACGATGACATTGGTGGTTTTGATTCCAGGAGGGTGCCGCGGTAGCCGATCAACGCGTTCGGCTTCGGTAGGTCTGGGATTGCTGGGCGGCGATTGTTTCGGCTGATCGTCAGAAAGACGCTCTCGGCAGACCACGTCGATGCTCCGCAAACTGAAGCCCTCTAGATTCTCGTCACTCAGCCGCTCCAAGCTCCCTGGAACACCTTCCACGTCATCTTTCTGTTCCTCTCCTTCTCCTTCTCTTTCCACCTCATCGGGTTTGAAGTGCACGCGAGTATACTTCCATGGCTGAATCCTGTAGAGATAGATTATGAGTGGACGCTGGATCCGATCATCCTCAGGAGGGTCGAAACTGCATCGCAAAACTGCCTGAAAGACATCCCCCTTCACCTGCTTGATAGGGAGTGTGATGCGCACCACGTTGTTAGTGATGGAAAAATGCGAATTATAGCTGTCATCTTTGATGGCATCCACATAGTGCTTGCGGAAGTCGGATTCAGATATTTCGTAGGATTTCAGGTACTGGGATGGAGAAAAAGCGAAAAGTCCAGTAGTGGTCATCCACTCGAAAGGAGGGCTGGAAGTGACATCGACCGACTCGGTAGACGAATCGGGAACTGGACCAGACGTCGGAGGTGCGTCACGGTCTGCCGCATCTTGACATCTTCTGGGGCAGTGACAGTGTGATACCAAGAAAAGAGGGTTTGGTCAGGGGAATCTGTAACAAGAGTGTGTTGCAAGTGTTGGAATGCAACATCGTCTATCCCATAAGTAGGGACCATGTGGACGCCGAGTGCACCCAACAATGAGTATGCCCTGTCCTCGATCCTTGTCGTTTCCCGATTAGCCGCCCAGAACATTCTTTGAGAGACGGTTACTTCTTGAGGAATCTTGGCATACCGGAGGATCTCTGCACTGATCCCCGTAAGGTCTGCGATGGGGTCTAGCAGGTCCTCACGGGTACCGATGAAACGCTAGTCTTTAGTATAAAACTTGAGGTGCTGTGGTGCGATCAACTCTTGTAAAGTCCATCCCCGCGTGAACCAGTCGCTCTTGGTAAATTTGGAAGGGTCGCTGACGTCGTGGAGGTAGACATAGCAGACTTCTGACTTCTGATACCACTTTTACATCGAATTGATAGCCTCGTTGAGTTCGGTGCTATTGCTCTTGTCGATGCAACAGGTATCCAGCCAAACGTATTCGATTCCGTCCTGCGATGCCAGCGCGCAAGAACTTGTTATCTTCTCGAATCCCTTTCCCTTCCTTCGAGTGCGTGCTTGATCACCGAAGTCCTCGAAAAGGACCTCTTCTGCTGGAGGGCCTCATCGATGTGATACGATAGCGTAGCGGGGTGGGTCTCGGTGGTGCAACAGCTCTAATTGCATCGAACTGGAATTGAGAAGACGCATGGTCCTGCATAGACTGTCTGGACGATGAACGTGGAACTCATAAAGACCCGAAACCTACCTTCAAAGAAATGATTCGTCTTGTGTTCTGACAAAGTCTATCGGTTGGCAGGGGTTAACACTGACAGATGGGCTAGTCAGATACATCGGGATGGAGAGGGAGGTAGGACATGCCTCGATCTCATTGGGATGGATGTGTAGATACGAGTGGCACAAGAGCAGACTCGAACACGAGGCAGGCGGGCGCTTACTTGCGGCCCAATTGCCGTTAGAATCACTGTATATTCCATTTTCAATCTTGTTGGCTACGAGGCTATATTTATGAGACGATAGGCACCTGAATGTATAAGCTGTAAATTCCATAAGCTGAGAGGCTGGCACGAGGGCAAAGTAAGAGTTCAAGTAGTACGTACTAGTATTAAGTGTTACATACCATTAAGCACTTAGGCGGAAATGACCCGTGAATGGGGGTACGAGTGCGGCCGGTCTTTGTTCTGGATCAATCTTGGGAAGCCGATGGGTTGGCACATATAAGACATCCAAACTGTAAACAATCGCACCTGATAGTTGATGAGTCCCCACTGCTCCAAGAACGCGTGAACACGCATAATGGCACAGACGTCGCCAGCCAGGTTCCGTCTGCAGGCGGTCACGGTCAAGTACTCCGTTGGTCGAAGGCGGGAGGTGTTAATCATAAAGTCGCGGTATTCTTTGTAAATGGAAGGGGTCTTGGACCGGTTTCTCGAGTTGAAAAACTCTCGGAGCGCACGGCGCTCTACGGTATGGACGGTAGACATGTCGAACCAAGCCGAGTACGAAGGGATGATGACGTCGTGAGTCTGCGCTGCGAGGTATTTTCGGGCTTGTTCCTCGAGTTTCTGCCGCGTCGCTTCGAGCTGGGCAGGGTCTTCTTCGTCGCCCTCGTCGCCCGACTCGGCGTCTTCATCGGCGACCTCACCATAGACACGTCGCCTGCGTCCTCTTCCCCCTCGCCCTCCTTCAGCACGCGCACCTCTCCAACGGCACCTTCTCCACTCGCGCCCCCTTTTTGTTCAGCTGGGTTGAAGTGAGAAAGATGGAAAACGTGCTATGGTTATTCCGTGCTATTGCCATCTGTTGTTTGCTTACTTGCGGTGCTCTCTACTACACGCTTTGTGTACACAAGCTGCCTCGAACTGTCTACTGAATTAGACTAATTTTGGCGGCCGATATCGCTTGCCTCGAGTTCGTTCTGAACTTCGGCTTGTCCAGTGCAGTGGTGACATGTAATCCTCTTGCTCGATGAAAAAGTGCGCGTCTTTGTGGGGCCTAACGCCGAGGAGATTACCCAGAGCGAGGTACGTGCCCCGAGGAACGACTTTGCGGCAGGCGGCTGAATCACTGGCTACATTTCTTCGATTTTGTCAGTCTGTCCATCGAAAACGTACGAACACGAATGCGAATGATGGATACCATCAGTTAAAACCATACGTACACGTTTCGACCAAGTTGTCTAGTCAAGACCGTCGGGATGCTCAGCTCCTCGTTCCTATTGCTCCAGGGACCAAAATAAAACGATGGAGACGGGTGATTAACGGTCTCTTGTTGTCGACGTGTTGAGTACTTGAGGGTGGCCAGCCCGTAGGTCCACGACAGTCGTTGGGAAAGGGAAGAGATAAGATAAGAGAGAGAGTAGTGTCAAAAAAGATGTGACACTGCTTAGCGTACAAATCCCTTTTGATGACAAAGCATCGCGCCTCGTTACACTGTGAAAGTATTGATAATCAGGATAATTTAAGCGGGAGAGGCGGGGACAGTCGGCGTCGTTGAGTCGTCGCCGCTTGCTGCCACTATGAAAGTACGGAATTTTTTTGCAAATGCTAGAGAGACTTGCGTTGTACACCTCATTCTACAGACAAAAATGCGTAGTTGTACAATAACTAAAAACCATGAAGTGTGGATGATGCATAAAAGTCTCTGACATCAGGACAATAGCCACTACGCCTCACGATCATGCGGACCCGCCCAACGTGCAGATCCGCAGTGGTGAGCTTCGACTTCGCCTTCTCTACCTGCAAACGGCTGTATCGTAGCTGTAGTGCATCACGATGAGCAAGCTGGTCAGCGAGATATTTCTGAATGCGTCGTATTTTGCGGTTGCTAACTGCGGTCTCCAGAAGTAGATTGGCCTCTGTCACATTGTCTGGGGATGGAACCATTGATGGGGCGTGCGCATTTGGCTAGAGCTGATGAGCGCGAGTCCAGAATGCGTGGATTGGTACTTACGAGTCCATGTACTATACCAGGTGGCGAGAGAGCAGCATTCTCTGCCAATGGCGGTGGAATTATTGATGGCCTGGGTGCGCGGACATTCGGCTAGATGGTAAATGAGTGTGAGTCCAGAATACATAGAATTGCTACTTACAAGTTCACATATCATCATACTAGGTGGTGAGCCGGCAGCATTCTGAAAATAATGCTCCTCCTCCTCTAGCTTTGGGGAGAAAGCGTTAGGGATGGTAGACAATGACAAACTTCGAAGCGGATTAAGAGGTGAATCGGTACCACTGGGGGACTGACGCGAAGTTGCGGGCGGAGGCTCGGAGAATCTCTGCAGTGTAGAAGACTCGGAGTAGTCAGGGGGATGTGTGACGCGCGAGGTACAAAGAAGCAGGTGTAAAGAATGCAGGTCGGGAGAACTAGTGGGAGAGCTCGTAGGATTGCTCGCCATGGCTGGTATAAGATGGTGATCGCTTCCATGCAAACGGTGGTGCAGACTGAGAACATATTACATAATATAACTGTACACTGTGGCTTTGTTTCGTCGTCGGTTTTCATCATCAGATATCCTATCGTCTCACATCGTGTATTATGCTCTTATATAGGCGGTTCTGCTCGGAATACAGCATCTATATCAACGCGCTCGCGGGATCTCTATTGATCACCCTCCCGATCTTGTCGACCTCATCAATCAAATCGAATAGATTATCATTACCGTTCTCTGTCCCAACCTCTTGAGCACCCGAATGATCTTGCCGAAGAGCGCGCCCACATACGTCTGCATGTGAGCCTTGATCTTGGTCGGATCAGTTAAACCGCAAACCGAACTGGCAGTTGAGGGCACGCGCGATGGATTTGCCCATCGAGGCCTTGCCAACGCTCGGTAGGCCAACAAGACAAACGATCTTGCCTTCGACGGTCCAGCGGAGCTTGCCAACCGCGAGTCCTTGAGTCCGTAGTGTTTTTTGTTGAGAACCTTTTGGGCGTGAGCGATGCAACAGTTTTCCGGAGAAGATAAATAAAATAAAATACCTGTATATAAGAAGAAACCGAGCCACCTAACGAGAATAAGCGTTTCGAGATAGTTGCGCGTTGCGTCTTTATATATAAAAAATCCAAACCCATGAATGCTTGTTCAAATCTTTGTCAAATACCTTGTAAACGCAATCGCATCTGCAACGTGGTCGATCCCAAAACTTTTCAGTCAACTTGACCTTGCTGTCCAACTCCATCCCGAGCACCTTCTTTATCCCCTTAAGCTGCTCCATCAGATGGTACTCGCGCTGGCGCTTGATGATCTTACTATCGATGTCGAGCATGAGCTTGTCGAGCTTGTCGGGCTCGTCGAAGACGTTCAACGCGACTTGATTAATCGATAAGTTGGTGATCTGGTTCCGGAAGATCGGTTTAAGCTCAACAATGTCCTTGAACCCGGAGATGCCTTCGAACATGAACACACGGTTGTGCTGGCTGCGCGTTGATGAGTTCCTTCTTGAACCGAGGACCTTGCGCAAGCGGTTCTCAACGGTCAGACTCTCGAGTACGTCCTAGAGCTCACCCACGTCGCTGCTCGATACCACCGCCGCAAAATCGGCGGCCTTGTCGGGTTCGTCGAAGACGTTCGACGCGACTTGTTTGATCGAAAAGTTGGTGATCTGGTCCCGGAAGAGCGGTTTAAGCTCGGCAATATCCTTGAACCTGGAGGCGATTGTGCCGGTGGTCTTTGTTGTATGACAGCTTGAAGATGTTGTCGACTTGAACGATCGAGGCGGTTGTACAAAAAGGACATCTGTACTGGACGTCAAAATCGAAAAGACAAACCAAACACGTGTGCTTGAAGACTTCGATGGGGACTGGGGCAGCGTCTCTAGTACTGCAACTGTCTGCACGTCTTCCGGTACAACGCTGGCAAGCGGCGCATGCTCTCTAGTTCCGTGTTTTTCAGCTGCCTTCGAGGATACAAAATAGCCGTGAGACTCTCTTCCTCTCCTGACCCCATGTTGACCGAAAACAAGCTCGTGATCTGCACGAACACCACGGGGTGGACCAAGGTGACGTCTGTGACGATGTCGCTATCCGTATTCTCGTCCTTGAAATTTGGGAACACGCCGAGGTAGGGCTGGCCGCGCGTCAACATCTCCTCGATCGCAGTGACGACAGCCGGGTTGCGGACGACGGGGAGGGCGAGAGCGTGGGGGTAGACCTCCGCGGCGAATTATTTGACGATCGAGCTCGGCGGGGGAGTTCGTTGAGGTGGGAGTAGTGGGAAGGAGGTCGGGAAGAATTTCATCAGCTCGGTAGGATCATCGGACTTGCTATTGTTCAGCGGTTTGAGATGCGTGCCGGGATAAACGCTAAGGGATATTATAGCGGCTGTTGTTCTTGGATACCTTGGTCAAGGAAGCGAATGTGGCCCAATATAGAGAGACAGGCACCGAATATCAAGCGCGTCTGCCCGTGCTTCTTCTTCAGGGTTAAGTTGCTTTGGCGCCTTGGCGGTGCTTGAAGTTGCATTGTCTTCGTCGGCCTCATCACCCTCCGTGTCTCCTTCCTTATCCTCGCCGCCTCCTTCGCCCCCGCCCCGTATAACAAGTACCAAGTTTGATGCCTACGGACGCGACGACAACGAAAAAAAAATTGATTGCTTAGTGTTCCTCCATGCAGAGTTCGTGATCGCCGAGATGCTCAAGCTTGCAGTGAACCTCGATTACGTGGACAAGATTTTGCGACCGAAGCTCGTACGGGACATGATCGGGCAGGAAACGTTGCCCAAGGGGTTGATGGTACGGTGTTCAGACGTATTGAGGGTTTTGTCGCAGAGCGAGAGGGATTTGATTAAGGTCGTCGTCGAAGTGGTACGCGGACGGAGAAACTGCGATGTCTTGGATGCGGAACGCAAGGTGGTCACGATCGAGAGGGACGTCTCCAACTTTGCCCAGTCGTCGGTAGTGCTGAGTGCTTCAGGAATACGCGCGCCAAATGAGTTTGATGCATGACCATTACAGGGCGTATATACGCACCTTTGAACGTTGGTCGAATATGTCAACGCGTGTGGCAAATATGCTCAACAATCCGTCCTCGGCGACCCTTTTCTCCTGGAAGTCGAACGAGTTCAAGAATCGTCCATCAAGCCACCACCGTCAACTTCACGCCTTGGTCAATCCACGCACGACCTCGACCCAGGCACCGAAGAGTGAACTCACAGCAGCGCAGAATTCAGGCTCAAGGTTCCCAAGCTCGTTTCGGATGGTAAGTACGCGTGGGTGAAGAGGACTATGAAGCGAATCGCGGGAAGAGTATGTTTTGCGATTGAAATGTTTCACATACTAGTGATAAGCTTGTGATTTGCGACGAATCCTTTGAGGAGGAACTTGAGTAGGCGTGTAACAAATCGGGTAGATGGAGCATCATCTTCATCGTCGTTAGAGTCGTCATCTTTATTTTCGCCTTCTTTCTTTGGCTCTGGGCCCTACTATATGAAAATCGATCGACCGCGAAAGCTAAACAAGCGTACCTTGCATGCAAACTCGGTGAACGCAACGGCTTCGAGGTGGATTGTGTGGAGTGCAACGACATTCTTTTGGTGGTTTGAACTTTGCGACTCAGTGGCGGCGTATTATCACGTGATGTGCGAGTCCGTCGATTATCAAGTCACTTCAAAGGTAAGTAACTTATTCATTCCTTCGAGCTCTCCTCGCCGCCGGGCCCTGAGTCAATCACCTCAACATTACCCTCCTCACGCCCGCTCTCCTCTTCTCCAGAATCGCCCTTTCAAGTCCTTTCACCAGGCAAGTTTCCTTCGCCAGAATCGCCCCTTCTCCGCTTGTTCACCCATTCCAGCCAAACTTCGCCAGCTATGAATTATTATTCCCATCTTCTTTACCATATCCTTGAGCCGTCGGGCGTAACTTGAGAATTCCTCAGCGTGGAAGCTCGCGCCAGTGTTTAGAGGACGGTCCAAGCCGTCACTCTTGAAGACTGTAGGTTTTACAACGACACACCTTTCCATGTATGTCATATCCTCTCTAGTACGAACTCGAACGCAGGAAGTACGCGCAAGAGTTGATAGCTTTTGACCAAGAGTTCGCAGCTTTGTACTCCGGGAAACCGAAGACAGCGGAGAATCAAGGCGGTATCTCGCACACTGACTTTCTGCGGTTAGTGTCTCGCGTACAGCATTCTGGGGTATCAGTGGACTTTATCCTCATTGACTCGTTCATCAGAGCGTACCAATCGCACAGATCATTCATGAGTGGCATCGGAATTCAGTATTCTGCATCTGAGATCGGGCACCCCAAATATCAGCAATGTGCGGGAACTCTAGTCATTAGACGAAGAATGTTCCCGCAAGCCTTTGTCCGCGCTGCAGACATACACCCAGACGAGCTCCAAGACTTACTCCCCGCAGACGTCCGCTTCAAGCTGCTATTCTTCGTGGGCGAGCTGACCAAGGCGCGGATTGCCGAGTTAGATTCCCTCGCGGAAGAACTAAGCAAGCCTTCGAGCATCCTCCACAAGTATAGCGCAGATGGGAGCATCTCGACTGTATTCGATATCCTGACCATCATGACGGGCTTGAAGAAGACTGAAATAAACCACTTGCACGTCCCGCCTTTCTTCCGTCCCCACCGGTCGAAGTAAGTTTTGTTTTAAAAACCTTTGTTCCTTGTCTTTGGTTGGTTGATCGAAAAACCCCTTTTAGAATCCTCCTAGACGATACAACAGATAGCGAGGCACTTGCGTACGCGAGATTCGGGATTGATCCTGAGCAAATCACGTTTGTGGTCGTCCGGCCGGATGGATATGTGGGGACCATTGTTCCATCGACTGCTGCATGACTACTTTGGTTCATTCTTGGTTCCTCGTGTTCTCGATTCTTAGTGGGTTTAACGAAGTTGAGAAATTGTAGGCATCTATATTGAAAGTTGTGACAAATAGACCGAGGGCTTTGCTTGGTAGTACTTGTTGCAGCGCCGCATGATGTAAATCCTTTTTCTCACGCACCTCCACTCATGCGTTCATCAACAATATTAATGCATCAACGGTCACTTGTTCCTATGCTGTTCCCATGTCAGAACTAACTGGCATGGTGACGTCTGCTCTCCAAGTGCATTCACAGGAACTGCCTGAACAGTATAGGCACAATGATGTCATATTCGGTATTTCACTAAGTAACCTACATTGACTACTACAGTAGCCAACAGTTATGTATCAGTGCTACCTTAGACTAAGTATGTTCTGTTTTTGTTGATCGGATGTCAAAGTAAATAGTATATGCGAGTTGAACAGCAACAAAACATTGTACATAAACAAGACTTTCTAGGGTCCATGCGCTTCAAATGACTCATCAACGTCTAAGTGAATACACGCTTATCGAAACCACTAGTACGAGCAGGTAATGGATTACTGACTCGGAGTGGGGCGGTTTCTACCGCGGAGAATCTCGTGAGGCGACCTGGTAACCCTGACCCGGCGTCACTAGAAGTTCCGGGTGTGCTATGTATAGGGTGTCTGCCAAGTACTGTGCCTAGAAAGCTCGGGCGAATGGCGATAGTTGGCCAGGAACCATGTACACGGGCAGACAGTGCTGTCCCACGTTCCCCGACTCCCACGTAAGTGGGGGAGGGTTTTCTCGCGTGAATTCGTCCAGAGTTCCCTGCAAACGGACCCGCAGGAAAATTCTACTAAATTTGTACTTCAGATCACGGGATTCCATTTGTCCACACCAAATAAATACATACTGTACATACATTAATCCGACTCCTGACCTCGTTAACGTGTCTTTATCAAGTTTTGCCAATCTCACATCTTCCAGGCGTAGGA
>JBBPOM010001342.1:0-11662 GCA_038091455.1 Leccinum uliginosum | reverse complement strand
ACGCTCCAGATCTGGCCAAAACATCTTCAGGGCTGAAAGATGGGATTCACCTTCAAGATGCACAGTGAATACGGTTGTTCCTCGTCCGCGAATAGAGCTGGATGTGAACAGGACTCCCTTGCACACAAATCCATACACCTTCACCGGCACAAATGCGATGCAGTCCATATGCCCAAGCTTTGGGCGTTTTGATGTGCTCAACCCGTCCCATTCAGAGATAGAATGATCTGCTGCATCATGGCTTCTCTTGAAGACGGAAGGGTTGTTGACGCTCGACATGAGAACACCGTCACTTCCAGTGTTGGTTTTCGACTTCCCTGGCACATAAGCAACCAGTCTCTCCTGGAGCTCCACCTCTGGATCGTGCCCCAAGTCCATTTGCTCAGCTAACCCCAGACCAAGTATGATCCGAATGAGCTCTATGCATCCACGACCGCAGGACAACGTCAGATCAAGCTGCTCTGTGCCGCTCCCTTCCCCACGAAGAAGAGTAACCTGTCTGTCGGTAACTGCCATTGCCATTACAAAGTGTACCCATGGCTGCCCTCGCCTGATACCCCTTGCATAACGATGGACTTGTGCAAGTCCCTCACTGGAGTTGGTATGTTTTGACCCTCCAACAGCACGCAGTGCAGTAAGGTTGACGTATCTCCCGTCCACAGTCTTCTGATCGTCCGAGAATGCTTCAATGGGCAAAAGGACAAAGCCTGGACGTATGTCTTCACAACCCGCCTCGTACGGCAACGGAAAAGCATGTCCCACATGCTTTGGAACGGCAAAGCGATTGCGAAGACAAGCATCCCCACGGAGTCGAGGTCGTGCAAAGCGAAATGCTTGATCGGCGATCTTATTGAGGAAGTCGACGACATCGTCTTCGTACATCTTGACAGGGAAATCCTTCCAATGCCACGAATACAAATCCACCTGTTCTCTCTTCTTCTGTCCCATACAACCTAGTCTCTCTGATTGCCACACTCCTTGTGGAGAACTCTCCCCTAGTTCGCCAGGCGTGAGGTGAAAGCAGGTATGTTGCTCTGCATCTTTGTACGCATCCTCTAGAGCATACAGGACGGCCGAAGAATGTGGGTCAAGGGATGGCTTTGGATTCTTGGCATTGTGTGGTACAACTCCTTCGTAAACTTGAACAAAGCCAGAAGAGACAAACTCTGCCAGAATATCCTTCACCACATCCAACGGAACTAAGTGGCCAAACATCTTGCCCGCCAAATCGTCCGCAACAAAACGGGCCCCTACTAACTCGTGCCGAATATCCTTGTCCGCCGGTCTGCGTGTTGCTGGTTGGCCAGGACGTCGGTTTGAAGCACTTTGTTTGATGGGAGAGGGGTGGGTTTTTATTCGTTGGGGAACATTTGGATCACTATGAAAACCGTGTCGTTTGATGCATGTCATACCCTTCTTTCAATGTTAGAGTCATCCATCAGGGTTCAAGAACCACCTACATACAGCATATCCAATAAGGCCCCGCTGATCTCCTTTCATGGGGATCGATTTGAGAAGAGCTGGGAGAGTTTCGTTCATCGTTGACGAAGTGAACGGCAGCAGAAGGGGCAGTTGTTCGCAACCAGTGTGAGGAGGGGTAAGGAGGGGAGGAATGTTTGCCTTGGTATGTCAAGTGAATACAGCTCTGAGCAGAGTGTCTGTCAAGATGTATCAAAGGTCCAAGGTTGAACCAGCAAACACACACCTTGACGACTGGAAATCGTCCAGAAATGGGAACAGCGAGAATGTCTGGTTTGGTTTGTGGTTTTTCTCGCTGAAGGGTTAGTTCAAGTTCTGCGCTGGCATCAGTTTCAAAAATCCATGCTCCGACTCCCGTGAATAGTCGGAGATTCAACATTACTCGGGCCGCTGGTTTATTCAATCGAGCAGTACGAAGGACTCCGAGAATGAGCAGGTTCCTACTGACTAGCTTCGGTTGCTTGCATCAAACTCAGCTGAATTTGCGAGCGAACGCTCTGCTCAAGCGGAGAAACTTTGGAGCCGTTGAACTTGTAATTGGGCAGGAAGTAGGAGGCCTAGTAGGAAATGATGATGAAGGGTTAACGCAGCTGCAAGAGAGACGATGCTGCAGTGGGAGGAAATGGGAAAGGAAGCAGCTGGCACTTGACGCTTAAGTACCACATTGCACACAACGGCGGACAACTCAGAGTCGAGTCCGGAAACAACGCCGCTTTCGAAGATCGCGCAGATTTGGCGGCGGAGGTCGCCATGACTCGATTTCCAGTCCGGCAAATGCGGGTTTCAACGTCAACGGGGATCATGCGTCAATGCCATCATGAAAGCTCAACTGACTCGGCGCCTTCTTGATGGACCCCGACTGACACTTGGTTCCTCAAGGCCTCAATTCGGAAGAACACGTTGCCACCGCAAACACACTTTACATAAGTTTGTCTCCCGCCCCTTCAAGTTGCCCGCCCCCTGAAATCAAATACAGCACTTGACCTTTTCACGTTACCTACGCTTGAACTCGAGATTCCTACCACACGCGTTTGACAACGCACGGAGTCCTGTCCCTTCGACGGCTTGCTCATCTCATGCCATGTGGCGCCTGGTTTGTCGTTTTCATCCAAGGCTGCCTCTGGTCCGACTCGGAACCGCAGGGGCAAGTAAGGTTTCAGCCCCAACGTCCTCAGGTGAGCAAGCGGTTTGATCACCCTCGCATTTTTTTCTCGCCAGCTTTCACTAGTTATATGTTTCCCTTTCCCTTCCACCATGGTACATGAACAGCCACCCCGGACCGGCAATAATCTGGTTGCACCTTCATCGGTCCCGGTTCCGGATTACGGTGGTCTCTCGGGTTTCACATCCAACCCCCTGGCTACATCCCACATCACGGGCTCAACGCTCTATGTGCACGCAGCAAGCTAAACAACAACGGAGAGTAAATTTGGAGGATAATAGACCTTGGGATACATCCGCAAGGCACTTGACCGCACTCAACACTCGACCGTAAGCTGTGTAGTCCAGATTCTGATAGGACTGCCACTGAGCGATACCATTGGAAAGGGGACGCTGACCTACACAATTAGATGGTACAATATCAACACACATATACTCCTCGGAGATCTTTGAGAGAAGAAGGTCTGAACTACGCCGCTTGAACTTCTGTCAGTCCGTTATGTGTGTGGTGGAGATAGTTTTGTCGATATCAACGAATATAGTAAGGGCTCAGACATCTACGGGTTCAGTTCATGTTCTAGACTTCTCATGCGAATCCTCCGCGATCAAGGTTTATGGCGGCTCCGACGGCATTTACCAAGTAGGTGATTCACGTCCTTTTGTGTAGAACTAGGTTAGCCAGTTGCTGCATAATATATTGCGCTTGTCCAAAAAAAGGTGATTCACGTCCTAATCTGGATGAATGACAAATGCCTAGAGATCCCGGATCTAGTAAAACTCCATTACATAATGCCCTCTTCTTGAGGTGCGGAGAACTACCAAGCTGGAATCACAGTGACGCGCTCGCCCCTCGTGTCTTGTCGTCCAATGATCATTCTGGACTGTCGTACTACCCTCCTAGTGACCAGTCCAGTCCAGTTGGCGCCCGCTCCCCAATGAACATCTCGATCTCGCTCCCAGGCGAGTATGATCATGACGAGGAACTGACGAGGCAGTTGGACAACCGTTACTCGACGATGATCTCGCGGATTTCCACGACGCACCTTGAGGCAGGTAGTCCATTCTCGGTACCTGGGTAGGAAAGTAGTTCCAAAGGGTGCCATGACACACCCCAGAAGGTACTCATACCTTACACGATAAATTACAACAGGCTATCCGTACAGCTGAAAAGAAGTTGGACACCAGTCGAAGACACTCCATCCACCAGCGAAAAATTGCTGAAGCTATTGCTACACAAACCGAGATGTATGAAACAATCTATCTGAGTCCAGAAGAAGCCCTCGTCCATGGTTTCAGCTTAATTGGGAGTCAGAAGTTGTCGAGTACGTCACGTTCGTCTGGGAGAAGACACGACCAACGGAACTTGAAGGGCAATGGGCCAACTCAGCTAGGCCTGGGTGTTCCCTTATTTGGCCCGTGTTTCATCCCGCCCGCGTATCTCCACCTCCAGAAGCAAACAGCAAGTTCTTTCGATGAGTCTCGAGACAGTACCTACTAAAGCCAGTCGACATCGTCCTGAGTCTCTTGTCCTACATGTACGATGACATGCAGGTCCTTCACGTGGGGATTTCTTGGTCGAGTGTCGTGAGCTCGCAAAAGTGGGTCGCAAAGGTACATGTTCGAAGTGCTAGTGATCTGTCTCAGAATCTCTATCAAAAGCATATGGCGGTCAAACTGCACAAAAATTCCGTGCGCACAATCACAAGGTCAGCGCGCAAATGATCATGCGATAGCGCGCACAATGGAGAGGGTAGTAGCGCGCACATGTAATCGGAGTACGCCAGAATGTCCAGGGTTGCTCGCTGGTACCCCGCAACGCAGAACACAATGTCGCACCAGGAAAGCGGGAAACATTCCAGATGGTTGAGCGCCACGTGCACGTGGAGCATGAGCTTCAAGCTTTGGTCGCCTTACCTGTCAGGACAGCTGGTCAACTTGTATTGTGCGAAACGTATCTTCATCTCGACGTTCAGTTCCCGTAAACCGTCGAGAGACTCATTGTTTAGGCAGCTTCTGAAAGTCTTCATATTTCGGATTGTACCACGCCCAGGGAATACCAGGCCCGGTGTCCCAAGGAGCAGACTGTCGAAGGATTGCGATAGACCAAGGGTACCGGCGGCTAAACTGCGGAGGCCACTGGAAGATATCTACTTCTCCGAGACGACCATCCGCGCGCGCCCGTACAACGAGTTCCCCGCTCACGAAGGGTTCCGGAATCCAACCAGAATTTGGGGACGAAATGGGAATAGGGGGACGACGGTGGGTGAACGAGAGGGCGTCATGAGCATCGAATTCTACGAAAAATAGTTCAGTGGTGTGTGGTGTAGTGTCTTGCAAAAAAAACTCACCACCGGGATGCTTTCCACCAACTTTGAAGGGGGGGCAGGGCCATATGCAGGGGTGGGAGACGAAGACATTGCAAAGTGGTATTGTGTGGGCCAGTGTGGCAAAGTGAGTGACGACTTGGCATTGAGACAGCAGAAATGGAAGTGCGCAGATGCTTTGGTACACGTGGCGAGTTGTTAGATAGAATCTGAATGAAATGATTGGAATGCGGGTGAACGTACCTGGAACAGCGCAGAGTCAGTCGCCGGGTAGATTTTCCTAACGACACGAAGCCGTCGGAAAAGATACCGCTAACTCGAAGTCAGCAGGTATCGAACATATAAGAGCAAGAAGCTCTGAGTATTCAGTGATGGAGCGGATAGAGGCGGCGATCTTGACGGGATGCTGGTGGCGACGGGCAAGGGAAGAGGGAGGGTTGCATCGCGTCGCGTCAAAGTAACTTGACCAGAAGTGATTGTATGTATCACGTGACCCCACACCAAATCACGTGCCGTTCCATGCTCTCAGAAATTCGCCAAGTCCATCCCGCCTCTTGCCTCTTGCCTCTTGCCTCTTGCCTCTTGCCTCTTGCCTCTCGCCCTACGCCCCCCAACGCTATCACCTACGTGCGGTTGAAGGAAGGTCAACGGCTTCGCGCTTGTCGGTCTCCCTTGCGAATACAAGACTTCGTGTCTTGTTTTGCACCCAAGAGACCCAGTGTCTCGAGGGATGCGATCGCACGGTGCTTTGTCTCAAGTGCAGCGGGTCTTCCCTCGCATCCACATAGCACAAGGTCCTTTAGCGTAAGTCACACCTTTGATCTCTGTTATGATCCCACATTTATCCGCCTGCGCACGATTTGGACTTTTCCACAGCTCCAAGGTGCGATGGATTGAACCTGTATCATGTCTCTCCTTATTATCTCACGAACGAACGATCGTTAACATCTTTTGAACCTCATACATTTCAGGCGCTCTTCTCTCCTCTACCTTTACCTGTCGCGGTGACCATTTTCCGTGGTTCGCCACGATCTCCAACACGTGAGTGTCAGTGTCATTCTGTAAAGACTTGCTCATCCTGTCAACCTATCACAATATATTCGTTAATCAGAGGCTTCAGCATCTTCTTCCTGTACCCGCCTTTTTTTCGATATAGTTTTACTCTTTTGGGCCCCAGCTTCGTGCCGCAGCAAGCATAGTTACTCCCAACCCATCACCATGCCACCCATGCACACTAGGCTTTCCAGGAAAGATCTGTCGAGGCCGTCCCTCACCACCCTCGACACGCTCGGGACCCTCTTCGAGAGCGTTCGTCAAACCGCACTGCACTCTATCTCAGGTACGCGCGTTCTTTTACCAGATGTCTACCTTACTAAACCCGTATATCTTCCCTGTCCCTTGATCTGGTCTCGCGGTAATGGAGTTGGGTACCGGAGAGCACACGTATATCGCAAAGGTCTGTTGATCAAAGGTGATTTTGACGGTTCGGTGGGCTAGCATCTTCTGTTCCATGCAAACGGCTTCCGCGTATGAGTGCTATACGCCAGTGCGCCGAAGCGCAAGTACGTTTCACAGCCTAAAGATACTGGTTCTAGCAAACAGGCACACAAAGTGGTTTGATCGGGCTTGCGGCAATGTGCTTGCAGAATCGATATTTTACATTTGTCCCACTCATCAGAAACTTCCAATGAAGTTACGACCTTATCTCAGGTACATCTGTTATGGTTATGTACCTACTTCGCTGCTCGCATAGCATATTTATGAACCTCACCATTTGGATCACAAACATCGCAGTGTACCTGGTTGAGTATCTGCCCGCACTCCTTTGCCAAAGTTTTTCCGTCCATACATTCCATCGCCTGACGGATCTTGCACCTGTTGCTATATAGCAGTTGACCCAGTTCCCAATGTAAGTCACCATCTGAGGCACAACTTCGAGGCAACACTCCGGCTTTCCCAGTAGTGGTGAAGAACACATGGGACTCTGTTCCATCCCTACCAGCTCGCCCAACCGCCTGCAACAACGCCATAAGGCTATACTTGGGTACGTGGATAACGATGAATCGGACATTGGGTTTGTCAACTCCCACTCCGAATGCTGAAGTACACGCCATCATCTTGCTGTCGCCATTTTCCCATAGTTGCATGTTGAACCACTTCCCATTGTTGCCCTCTGCAAGCTTGCTGTGAAAGACAGGACACTGGTTTTTGGTAGAAAACTGCTCAGCCTCGTCACATGAGTTGAAAAAGACGAGCATTCTTTCCCATGTTTTCAGCCTTTTTGCAAGGGCATGAACCAAACTTCGTAGCCCTGTCTCTCCGTTCACAGGAATGGTGTGCAGTCCAATTTCCTGCCGATTCGTCGGCGACCGGATAAAAGCGGTATTCTGTGGTTTCATATTATATGGGTCCAGTAGCTTTTGTTGGAGTATAGGCGGGGCCGTGGCGGAGAGTAAATACAGTTGCATTTTTTGGACAGATGCCCAGCGCGCAAGCCTTTTCCAACTGGCTTCACGATCCGGTGGGCAGGAAAGAATATCATGGTGTTCATCAATGAACATGCTTGTAAATTTCGTGGTACCCTCCTTGGCTAGCTTGCTATAAAGTAGGTCAAACATTTTCACCGGCTCGGCTGGAATAACGGGTGCTTACTCGCAGAATTTTCGGCATCCGATGTGCTCAACCTGAACGAAGAGGATTTGAATATCCTGGGGTATGTCTCCAACCCCATACTTGATCGCTCGAAGGCCATGCTTCTGCGCGAGCTCACATTGTTGATCCAGAAGCACCGTGAAAGGACAAACGACAATGAATCGCGCACCCGGGTCAAGAAGAGGAGGTATCAACCACAGCATGCTCTTGCCTCCGCCTGTCCTCATGGTTATCAAACCATCCTGTCGCTTTCGCATCACCAAGAGAATGGCCTCCATCTGTGATCCGCTCTTCTCGCACGCACTTGGGTTGCGCAACAACTTTTGAATGGCACTTCGAATGTTTTCCCGGAGCAAGTCGTCTTGACCGTGATCACGATACCAAATATTCTGCACTAGAGTGTTTTCCGCCACATGATTTGTCGAAGCTAACGGAGACGAGTGGAACATTGGGAAGCGATTCACTTGGTCCTCGTCTCCCATCAAAAGCCCGTCTTTCTCGCAATCGATCCCATTATATCGTATCCTCTTCCTTGGGCGTGGAGACACTACATCTTGTGTAATAACTTCGAGAGTGACTGCCCTCTTTCGTTGTGCAAGGAATTGCATTGACGAAGTGTCATGGCATGTGAAAGAATCCATGGCAATGAGGGACGGAGACGGAATATCTAAGCTATCGTAGGCCGAGTGAAGGGGTGTCCTAGCCGCCTGCGAGCCTCCTCCTGCAGCAGGGTATGGTGCTCCTCCCGCTAAAGTCGCGAGTTTCTTGATATTTTCTTCCGTCAGGCCGATGGCTGTGAGCCTGCTCGAGACTGCATCTGCAAGACTGGTTGCTTGTGACCTGACAACCGTGTCACCAATGGGGGGTGTCTCTCCTATATTCTCGAGCTTCTTGACGTTCTCCGCAGTTAGACCAATGGCCGCCAGCTTGTTCATGACTACATTGGCGACGATCTCGGAGATCTGTGTAGCGAGTTCCTTATCTAGCACCTTTTCGGACAAGGGTATCGTTCCACTGGCAGGAGTGTTCCGAGGTCCCATCCCAAGCAGACTGGACCACTCTTTGGCTAACCAGCGATGCTGAGCGAGGCGGCTGTTGGAGAGGCGGGGCACAGCACCGTGAATAATCGCATAGTGGGTAAGATCTACTTCAGTGGAATGATCAGCAGCCTCGGCGAAGAGATCGTCGGCGCAAGTTGGAAACGTCTCATTCGGAGAGATAAACTCCCGCCCAAGGGTTATCATTCCTTGACGGAGATCGCTTGCACCCCAGGCGCATTGAAAAAACTCTTTGTTGCGCCTTTTCACGGTATCATAAAACGCCTCCGGTGTGATTCTAGTACCTTTTTCGACACAAAGGTAACTGGTAGTAGCTAAGACTCTCAGCTGAACATTGCAGATGAGACTGCGATGCTTACGTGCGGTACAAAGAGCGTGCCTCTTCGCCATAAATGACCCCCGCAAGGATGGCCTGAGTCTCCCTCTGCCCACTGCCCAACAGCACCAGCATAAGATCCCGAAGTGGCTCGGCCAGAAACGCAGGGATGCAGTTGTCCCTCCCCTTCGTGTGAGTGGTTTTGCTGTATCTGCCCAGCAACAAGGCCTCTTTTCCTTGAAAAATTAGATTGCGAGGCCTGTCTGCGTTGCGCAGCTGGATCTGGAGAAACTGGTTGACACGAGTGGATAGCTGTGTTCCAATGAAAAGAGCATAGATGACATGCCCCCACATCCTATCCGAACGACGAAGAAACTCTTTGATCGCTATCTCGTCCCAGCTCCAACGGCCGTTTGCTGAGAGTGAGCCGAGCTTCCAATTTTGAACCGATGACAAGAAAGACTCGTGTTTGCGGTTGCTGAAGGGGGCTTCATCAAGGAAGGAATAACCTCTGTCTGTCTTGCCTAGATCATCCGTTAAATGCAATTCTGACATGGAGGGCCAATGGTCTTGCTGACTGAGATGTAGGAATGCCGCTTTCGCATCTTGTATTAATCTTGCCACCCCACTTCGAAGGCGGTCAAGATGTAGCGTCTCCGTGCCAATGGAAATCCATGCGCGATCAGGGTCGACAAAAACATTGGGGTCCAGCACCTGTGAATACGCCAGTGCGGATGCCACTTGTTGAAGCTCCCAAACCATATTAAATGTCGTAGGACTACCCAGCTTCAGCGCCAAGACATGCAGCTGACCAACACGACTGGCGCAGGACCAATGTCTCTGTCAATAACACTCGCATTAATGACTAATCCACTCACTCGACTGCGTCCTCCATCTCGTCCCCGATGTTCTCAGAAGACAAAGCTTCATACAACGTGACAACACGGCAGAAATATTTGAGCTTCGCGAGTAGCGGTGTGAGACTGGATGCATCGATGAATGACCCATCGTCGCGCAGGGCCATCAACCAGATCAGGCGCCGGATGGGGTTGTTCCATGCCCCTAGTCTCTTTGATTCTGGAATATACACAAGCGACCAACAAAACGTCTGGTATGCCAGAATGACTTCCATCTTGCTATTCTGGGACTGCGCTGCTGCGTCTTCGATCAAACGCTCGATGAGAGAACGCAACTTCTCCTGTTGAGCCTCGGTGCACGCGAACGACAATTTGGATTCGTGGCCTAGTTCCTTTCGCACCATCGCCCTAATCATCTGCACAAAAAATGCCATGTAATTGTCATTGTCGTCGGAGAGGAAGCGGAAATATTTCGATCTACATTGGGGAAAACGGTGACTATAGGTTAAGCTTCGGGGGAGAGAAAAGCAATTACTGTTCTGGCGAAAATCCCGGACCATTCAACAACACTTTCGCGACAGTAAAGGAGTGAGGTGCTTCGTGCAAAAACATTTTGGCGCGGCTGTGGTGTTCCCTCACGACCCTATCCAGACCATTCATGATTCCCCCATGCTCTGCTGGCGAGTGTTTCTGCTTAATCCTCCAGACAGCCTTTCTCTGCTCGGGATCCTTCCGAATATCCTCGTGAAACTCGTCCCACATCGTAATCTTCAAAAGCGGCGGACGGTCGCGGTCAGAATTGGGAGTCAGAACAGGGTCACCCTTGACCGAGGGCAAGATCTGGAGGCGGAGGTAATCCCGTATATTGAGGTCGCTCCCCGCAGTTACACCGACGTCCACCTCAAAATACTGCCGTCCTACTCCTTGGAAGATCGTTTGGACCATCGTTTCCTCCCGATCCGTGTCGTGCGCAAGTCCTTGGCCATGGCAGATCCTGGCGTGCCTCAGCAACGTTTGGAAATCGCGAACGCTGTACCTGCAGTTGACCGGTTCCGCCCTGCAACTGTATCCTGGTACAGGAGCAGCGATCCCTTTCACCGGTGGCCCGCCTGCCTGAGGAATAGGTACTCTCTCGGGCAGCTCGCAAACGCCGTTTTCCTTGCAGAAGGATTGGAATTGCAACTTCTCCTGTCTGTTCGTAGAAACACCGTGCTGGTTCTTTGCGTGGCCTAGCGCAGCTTCTGAGGGGATACCAGCCTCACATTGGCGGCAGATGAGCACCAGTAGCTGCGCGTGCAAGCATAAACCTAGCCGATCGAGTATCCCTCCATAGATCAGATCATTCGCGTCAGGAAGTAATTTGATAACTTTTCCCTTCCTTTCTAAAGGTTGATGTCAACGCTCCAAGTAGACGAACACGCATTGGATTAGCTCACCCTTTCTCCCAGTGCTCTCCTGGCCGTCAGAAGACCTATCTTCGACATCAGACCTGTGGATAGGGCGTCCTGAGCGAGAAAAACGTAGGAGCGGTTACATTTCACTCGTTTCTTCCAAATATTATCATGATCTCTCACCCGTGTTCGGCGGGTCAATGGAGCGCGCAAGGCCCCCACTGGTTATATTCGGAGTGCTTGAAGGCGACCGTTCTGGCAACCGGTGTCCGAGAAATCGAGAAGGGTTAGACCATCGATTTCAAGAAGCATGGGTCGCACTCACCTTCTGCCACCTGTCTAAACCTGCTTGAATAACCAGACACCGACTGATCCACCTCTGCACTCGTGGTAGTATCTCGGTAGGCAGAGACTAACGAGAACG
>JBBPOM010001341.1:0-11681 GCA_038091455.1 Leccinum uliginosum | reverse complement strand
GAATAGGCCCGGGGTATCTATCTGATACTCACAGCGTCAAGGTCATCGCATTCAATGTCCATGTCTTGAAACCCGTCGTTCCTCCTATCCTCATCTTCACTGCCATTTCGGTCATCACGGTCGCTCCCACTTTTGTCGTCATGGTCGTTCTCTTCTTCACTGTCCAATCTTTCTTCTGAATCCTCTCTAGGTTCCTCTTCTTCTTCGCCATCCTCGTCACCAGGGAGGCACTCAAGACGGGTGCCACGCCGATCGTCAGCAACTTCGTTCCTGTTCTTACCCAACCCAGATCTCTTTATGGCTTCCAAGCGCCGGTGTTCTCGTTCCCGAGCCAAGATCTGCAACCCTCTGGCGAGGCTAGGCAGTTGCAGTTGTGGTGAGACTTCATCTGCATCTGTTGGCTATGAATCCGTCACAGTTAGAACTGATGGTGATGGCGGAGGAACCCACCGGTTTGAATCCGAACCTCTCGCCTGGATTGGCGGCTGCCTTGTGGGGCACAGCATGTTTGCGTGGCTGGTGGTCTCCAGACTGAAACCATCATCGCAGTTGGTGAGTGTTGTGTTGGTTCAAGTTGAAGTGAGTGTCGCTTACCGAATTGGTCTTCAGGCTTTCGGGCGCCATCGGATTACATGGCTCATCAGCACATAGGTCCGGTTTCTTCCGTTGGCCGGGTCTGATAGCCTCACCGGCCTTCCTAAGCTGCTCGGTGGCGCCACCCACGCCCTTACTAGTCCTCGAGCTTCGGCGAATCGGACTCACGGCCCTCGGCCTCTTGGAAGAGGAAACAATTCCCTCCTGGAACTGACAATGTCGTTTATGAGCAGTCTTTGACATGACTTACGAACGGCAGGAGGACATTGGGGTGAACTTGTAAGTAGAACAACTCGGTCGATATTTAACGGTCCGTTGCATGTTTAGGTAACTGCGACGGCAAGCTGAGGTACCTTACGTATAGTAGTAATTTGAAGTGTCTAAATCGGCGATATACTTAGACAAGGTACTCGTGTACACCCACTTGTCAATACAAAACGGTTCAGTGGTTCGGCCCGCAATGCACTTCAAGGGGCGAGACTCACGAGAAGAAAAGTAATAAACAACATCACGCAAATCGAAGCAATCGGCTGATATGGCAGACTCAAGCATATTAGCCTCGTGCCGAGAGCGGAAGAGGACTCGTTCGATTGTACCAGTAACCAGCAGGCCTGCCATATGCAAAAAGAAGCAATCGGCTGATATGACAGACTCAAGCATATTAGCCGAGTGCCGAGAGCGGAAGAGGACTCTGAATCGTTCGATTGTACCAGTAACCAGCAGGCCTGCCATATGCAAAAATACACAACGATGACTATCGGGAGTACTACAAAGAAGACCTGGATTATGGAGTAGCGTCTACTTGGATTCGTTGTAGAGTGCAAAGAAGAACTCTTTCTCCCAATACTTATTGAGCCAGAATTCTTCGGTCAATGGCCGACTGGTGGTGGAGGACAGGCGCTTATTCGCGATCTTGCCGAATCGTGGCACCAAATTTGCGGGGGAACGAAGCTGGTCGAGGGGAATTATGTCGCCAAAGAATTCTCCACTAGCCCTCTTTGCTCGTCGGAGAATGTGCATTGATGTCGCCGGATCACGTTGATTGTTACCTTGGGGGACAACATCAAATCGACGTACGTACACAAGGAATTTTTTCGACCACCATGGTCTCTGACCGCGAGGTGGTACGGGGCGGAATATGAGTCCAACCTCTCCTACGGAGTGGCCTGCTCGAAACATGACTAATGAGTGATTCAAAACAACAGATAGACTCACCCGAAAGCCCCGAGAATGGCCAGTCTTTGTCGGAATCGACATTAAAGATTACTGCATCGTAACGACCGTATTTCCAGGCAGCGGAAGGCGGAAAAGAAGCGACGGTTCGTGCAGAATCTAAGTCGCTAACAGAGTAAAAAGGTGATTGTTGTAGGCGTGCCGCGTGCCAGACAGCAATATGTGTGAAGGGGAGACGGCAATCATGGGCTGAGGAGCGCGGACCGCTGACCGTGTGAGCTTGCTTGGACATTTCCCGCTGAATATAGTCACCAAGGGCAGCGCGAAGATCGGAGATTTGGAATTCGATGGCGACCTGATCGATGATGCCGCGATTTGTCTTGGGATCCCTAGCGACGTTGATCGCAGTGCGACCACCAATGAATGAGCGAGGCGGAAAGTGGACAGAGGTAGGGGCCGACACCGACAATTCATTGGCTTTGGAGAAGTAATTGGTTGGAGAGCGTTTTGGTTGACCCAACTTTACAACAGACTGGAAGAGTTCAGTATCACCATCAATGCCTTTAGCGTAATCTATTGTACTATTAGCGTCGTCGTTGTCGACGTTGTCACCATCAGCACGAGCTGAATTCTGCAGCTCTCGGAGAGAGGTCGCAAGTTCGAACCTCGAGCACTTCTCCAGGCGGTCAAGGTATCTGCAGATTTGAGGATCGACATCGACATTGTTGCTGTGGCGAGCCGGGTTCTTGATCATGAGGATATGGGCATGTTCGGTGACGTCAGCAGTCCATTGCGCCGGTGCACCAGAGTCACGGATCGAAGGCACGACGTTTTGCAGTAATTCGAGCTTGGGTATGTACCAGTTCGTGATTATCTTCTTCTTTCCCCTCCGTCCCCCGGCCTTGACCACGTGGTCCTTGTATTCATGAAAGGTTTCCAACGACGACAATAAGGTGTTGCAGTCGTTATCGTCGAGTTCCGGAGCTTGCGCCAGATAGCAGAAATCTAGGAGTGCGCGCATTGCCATGACCACGCCTTGAGGTGCGGAACCAGCAACTACTGCGATGAGAGTTCTTTGGACGTCTCGCTGCGTTCTCCCGGTCACCTGCTTGAGATGGGAGATTCCCTCTGGGAAATGTCGATACCCGATAGACGGCTGAAGTACCGAAAACCGAAAGTCTAATTCCTCGGCACCCAAAATGTTGATGGCCCATCGTACAACGTGGTCCCAGATTTTTTTGTGCCATTCATGCAGCGGCTCCGGGGTCAGAAATCTTGAGGGTTCTGCCATATGCCAGTCCCGAAAGAATGGAGATGCAACACCATTCAAACGGAACTTCTGTGCTGCGATGAGGTATCGTTGAAGATCGTTGGGATCGGGAGTAATCCGCCGAAGTCGTTTTAGCGTATGGGATTTCGTGCGTAGGGGATGTTGGTGCGGATCACCAAACGCCGTGTACATCGCAGTTGTAATTGGTGATGTCTTCCCCGCTACTCCTGCAAGCATGCAGCCCTCCGGTGTGTCGACGATGTACGAGGCGATAGGCGTGAAGCAAAATCTTGAATTTCCGAGCGGATCATTCATCATAATCCCAAACCGAGCAGCATCTTTCAACGGTTGCAGGATAATGTCGAGGGATTCATGAATCAGTCGATCTGCTAGGAGACTGCGGATGCGCCTTGATTTGTGGATGAATTTGGGGATCGGGAGAAGTGCTGTGAGTAGGAAAGCGTCAGATGATAGTTTGAGTCGAGTAGACATCCGTATATTTGCGAGGCCGAGTAAAAGCGGGTGGGCACAACGGTCACCAACGAGCGCGGAAACGTTTGTCTTGTCTGAAGAGAGGATGACCCCAAGCAGGGTGGCCCCGGAAGGTATTTTAGCCTGGTAAACACGGTGAGTATGAACACTTCAAGAAGAGAACATAATCATACCTGCATATCCCATGCAGCATTCCCCGTCATCCATTCACTGTACACCCGAACGAGACGTTCGGCCGTCCGGTAGACACGTCGGGGGACGAGGTCGAGTTGGTCGTGAAACAGAGGATGGTTGAAGAGCGCCTCCAAGCACTTGATTGGGTCACGGTAAAATAGCCTTACCGGCAACTTCGTTGGTACCTTGGGCGAAAGAACTCGAGACTGCCATTCGGGTCCGCTGGGAAGGAGTTCTATGAGGTTGCGCAATTGACGAGCCGTCCGGAATGAGAGGGGGAGAGTCTTCATCTGAAGACATTTGTCGAATCCAGCAGATTGATAGGAAAAAAAATGAAGGCTTACCAGCTCAAGAGACAAAAGGCTATCGGTGGCAGCCATGCTCAGGCCGGAGCGCGTTAGCCAAAGCCCCATCTCCCAGTCCGCACGAGATGCAAATGGGTAATATAAGTTGACCCGACGCTCTTGCGAAAATTGATCCCGATCGAAGCTTTCGAGGAACGAGTTCTGTTGGCGTGAATAAATGGCAGCTGCGCCCGGAAATTCTTCGACGATCCCCTGGTATGGATCCCCGGACTGATCCTCGTCATGCGATTCAAAACTCCCCCGAGCAGGCGAATTCCAGTCACCAAATACTTGCGCTACTGATTCGGGCGGTGGACTATTCCCAATATTCGACTCCGTGTTGGCTTTTTCATCGAGAAGTTCACCAATTTGAATTAAATTGTCCACCCAGCCATGGCAGCGAGAAGCCGGCTGGTTCATATGTCGCAGGACGGCGCTATCCGTAGGAAGGTTCTTGCGACAGCTGGGACAACGAGGCATAGTGTACGATGCGGCGTGTGAACTTCCAGTAAAGTCGAATAACATGCCTTCCTTCCCTCCTTCGTCTTTTTATTCTCCTCTATCTCTCCCTCTACCTACTCCAAGTCTAAAGAAGAAGAAAAAAAAACACTCTACATCGAGTCCGACTCCACGGAGAATCCAAGTTCTTCCTTTGTCCGAGATTCAAGCAGGGCCCACCACTCCCAGCGTACCATCTTCTCCTCCTCAACTCAAAAGACCTTCCCCACTCGGACTTCCAGATAACGAGATGGATATTTCTGACGCAAGTATCGACGAAGGAGCAACGTCGAAAGATCCCTTCGAATCAGTAAGTTGCAAATCACTAAGTTCATATCTTGCTGAATGTGTTCAGTCTATAAGCTACATGACAGAGCCCAATGCTGCTTATCTCCACTTGGAGGTTGCTCGTGCTCGACGATCTGTCGTACGAGCCCAAATGCTCTTAGCATCATGTGAACTTTCGGAACACAGGTCTCATGTGCGCCTCGACCGTCTAAAGGTTCACCATTTCAATAAGGCCCTCGATGCAGCAAATGCAAATGTTGGCTTGTGGTGTGACACTATCCGTCACTCTGGACGACCTCTTTATTCGCGCAATGTTATGACAGTTACGTCAAGACGCATGCGTCGGCATCACCGTGTTACCAGTAATGTATTTTTTGTTCACCGCAATATACTTGCTGATTACAAACAAGATTTGGGTCGGCGGAGTGATACCAATGAATATTTTGTGGATCTTCGTTAGAAATTGTGGTATACCTGTTTCCATTCTGTCGATACAATGGCAGTGATTGCGATAACGCAGCATTACAAATACCATATGAGTCACGTGTATCAACTGAGTCTTTGTGGATTGTGGGTTTCACCGCAGTCCCTCTCCCCTGACTTTTGCCACCATTGAGATCAAAGCCCACTATAATCCCCCTCCTCCGCCTCCCCCCTTTCATCGGATCCAGATCGTATTTTTCGGAGCATCATGCCCGCTCGTACCAGCTCGCGAACAGGTCCGGAAGACACACAATTACAACCTGGCCACTACTAATGTTACCTATTCTTCAGATACCAACAGGCCACTTCCTTGTTCCAGAACCCGGTCTCCTTGCCACGGTAACAGTCGACAACTCAGAAGAAAGGATCCACAGCATAAGAGCAACAGTGTTAGACTCAAGTCTTTCAAGAAAAGCCAACAAGAAATCCTGAGCAGCGATGAGAAACCTTTGTGTGATGGCCACGATGGGCAAGATAACCCTAAAATAAGTTGAGGCTGCAATCTAAGCGTGTGAGACTTATCTATTGACCATCGATTCATCTCTAGCTCGGGTTCTTTCATTGCTTGCAGATGCCCCGCTCGACAAAGTGCACGTCAGCACGCTCTCTCTCAAACATGGGCTACTAATTCCAGCGCTTACTAGACCATCGATAATTTCTCACGCGCCGACTACGCCGACCTTTTAGAAGCACTTTCAGAGAAACATCTCTGGCTGCGCGCCAAGTGAATAAATAGTCGTAGAACATGCAAACGAGTCACTAACCGTACATGCTTTGACAGATTTATCTACATCTACAACGACAACACCCTATTGATCATGAGTCCATCAAGCTTGCACGAAAGTGTTCTCACCACACTGACCGACGTGGTCGGTGACTTCACGAGGGCGATCGGCCACGATAAGGATATCCACAAGATCGTCACCCCCATGAATAAGCGCTTGTACTATAACGGACCGCGTCAGGAGGAAGACAGCCGTGATATTAGAGAGGCTATCCCCGATTTCCAACTCGCGATCGAAGTTAACGCGGGTAGAAAACCTCGCACGATCCCAAAGTGGGTCGGCGAGGTCGCGTTCACCACCTCAGTTTCCAAAGCCCGTGACCGCCTCAAGGAGATCGTTTCCGCCAAGCCCACAGTCGACCTCGTATTCCTATTCTCAATTCACGAATCCCCAAAGTGGGAATATCCGGACGTCAACAACCCCTCCGCGCAACGGCTACACGCGCAACCTCTCGTTGATTACGATGACTTCGATCCCACAGTCGAAGGAAATGGTATGGGACCTGTCAGTTTTGGGGGGATCATATGGGTATCCGTCGCACGGATAGTACTGGAAGTTTATATGCGTTCCCCGACGGACGGGAAACTTGTCGTCAATGTTGACCATCAAAGCAAGTATTCGGCACGCGCGGTATGTCAATAATTGACTTCTGTACTGTTTTCTAATGACCTCGTAGCTACTTTACCCTTCCCTTTCCACAGAGGATGTCGATCGGTTGCTGATTGATGCGTCTGAAGCACTCAAGACGTCAGTTCTTGCCGTGATGGAGTCGGGCACCGGACAGCCAAAGTACATCGAACAAGTCCGTGAATCGAAGGCAACCTTGACGGTGCCTTGGGAGAGCTTCCTCCGCTCCATCAAAACGGCGATCCTGGAGTGCGCGCACGAGCGGTATGTAAAGTGGTACAAGAAAGCCCAAGTACCCTCCACAGCTCGTGGAAGCCGTTCCTAGAAAGAGGGCGAAGAAAAGAGGTGAATCGGACGTTCGTAGTAGTATATGTTGTCTTGTTTCTTTCTTGTATCGAACTTGCTTGTAATACCACCGCATACCCGGGTCCTTGCCCTCGCCTTCGTGCGCGCAGGCTTCTAGCTCGACCTCGACGACCAAGTCGCTTGTACATATGCCACAAGCCGTCAGCCCTCGCCCTTCGTACACCCTGCCCTTACTCTACTCTACTCAGACCTTCCTACCTCGACCGCCCTTGCCTCCGTGCACGCAGCCTTCTCGCTTGACCCGAGCCTCGTCGCCACCTCGCCTTGTGTAAGCGTACGCATGTACATGCCCCTTGTCTGTTTTCGCACTTGTCCGCCCTCGCCTTCGTGCACGCAGCCTCAGCATCAACCTCTTCCCCGACCTCACATGTTATCAGACTCTACGTGTGTGGCGTGCTATCAAGTACTCCTCGCAACCTGCGTGCGAAGACAATGACTATGGAGCTCAAGCACGACAATGAGCACAAGCACACGTCGTCGTCGTCGTCGTCGTCCACACCCTCCCACCACCAGATGTCCACCACCGTCGTCGTCCTTACCCCTCGTTACCGTCCTCCGTAGCAGTCAACGTCGTTTCGACACGACGGGACGACGGTGAGCACAAGCAAGACGGTGAGTACAAGCCCACGTAATCGTCGTCGTCATCCTCACCCACCTCAGCGACAGAGACGAGGATGACTCGTCACAATCATCGCGGCGGCGGCAAGGATAACGAAAGGCGTCACGGCAAGAGCAGCGACAGCGACAACGACAACGACGACTCGTTACGGCGAGGTGACAGTGACGTCGTCGTCGTCCTTACCCCCTCGTCACCCTTCTCCTTAGCAGCCAACATCGTTTCGACACGACAGGACGACATTGAGCATAAGCAAGACGGTGAGTACAAGCACACGTCGTCGTCGTCGTCACCATCCTTACCCACCTCAGCGACGGTGACCAGAATGACTCGTCCCAATCATCTCGGCGGCAAGGACAACGAAATCGACGTCGTCGATACATCATTACCCACCGCACCGACAACGACGAGTATCACTCGTCCCAAGCATCGCGGCGGCAAGGACAACGAAAACGACGTCGTCGATAACGCGTCACGGCAAGAGCAGCGACTGCGACAAGGACGACGACGACTCGTTACGGCGAGGTGACAGCAACGTCACCGTCGTCCTTACACCCCTCGTCACCCTCTTCCTTAGCAGCCAACGTCGTTTCGACACGACGGGACGACGGTGAGCACAAGCAAGACGGTGAGTACAAGCACACGTCGTCGTTGTCATCATCCTTACCCACCTCAGCGACGGTGACGAGGATGACTCGTCCCAAGGATCGCAGCGGCAAGGACAACGAAAACGACGTCGTCGATAACGCGTCACGGCAAGAGCAGCGACTGCGACAAGGACGACGATGACTCGTTACGGCGAGGTGACAGCAATGTCACCGTCGTCCTTACCCCTCGTCACCCTCTTCCTTAGCAGCCAACGTCGTTTCGACACGACGGGACGACAGTGAGCACAAGCAAGACGGTGAGTACAAGCACACGTCGTCGTCGTTATCATCCTTACCCACATCAGCGACGGTGACGAGGATGACTCGTCCCAATCATCACGGCGGCAAGGACAACGAAAAGGACGTCGTCGATAAGGCGTCCCGGCAAGAGGAACGACTGCGACAACGACGATGACGACTCGTTACGGCGAGGCGACAGAAACGTCGTCGTCGTCCTTACTACCCCTTGTCACCCTCTTCCTTAGCAGCCAACGTCGTGTCGACACGAAGACACGACGACACGACAGTGAACTCAAGCACGACAATGAGCACAAGCACCCGTCGGCGTCGTCGTTCACCCCCTCTTCAGGGACAGTGACGACAACGACAACGACAACGACAACGACGTCGTCGATGACGCGTCACGGCAAGAGCAGCGACGAAGACAAAGACGACGACGAAGACGCGTCAGGGCACTAACAGCGACAGCGATGTCGCCACCACCAGACGTCTACCGTCGCCGTCATCGTCACCCCTCGTCACCGTCCTCCGTAGCAGCGAACTTTGTTTCGACCCGAAGGCACGATGGTGAGCACAAGCACAACGGTGAGTACAAGCACACCTCCTCCTCCTCGTCATCCTTACCCTCCGCAGCGACAGCGACGAGGACCTTGGAAATAAGATACACTCGAATGCCAATACACTTTCGGGCGGACAGAAGAAGAAGCTCCAGCTCGCCATTGGACTCGTTGGTGGTTCCAAGATTGTCCTCGTGACGAGTACACTTCGCGCGTCGATCCTCTGTCAGGGCGTGCGCTCTCGAGGACACTGACTCATCAGTGAAGCATGATATGAATAACGTAACCACGACGCACTTTCTCAACGAAGCTGACCTTGCTGACCACATCGTGATCTTATCTCGTCCTGGAAAGCTGGTCGCTGAGGGATCATCTGTCTCGCTGAAGACAAATCAAATCGGTCACGGATACAGTGTTCAAGTTATGTTCGATTCCAAGAAGGTCGATCAAAAGGAGTATGCTAGCTCGTCGCTCGATATTCTGGACTGTATTCGAGAGTTGGTAACACACTGCATGCTGTCGAAGCCGTCCCGTACGCATGTTGTGTACCACCTCAAGTCCAAGGACTCGGTTGTTGTAGAGAGGGTGCTTCAAATGCTGCAGGAAGAGGCTGTAAACTATCACATCGCATCCGTCGATGTGTTGGGGACGTCGATCAAGGATACCTTTCTCGATTTAATGGAGTCCGAGTCCCGAGCTCGCGCACAGGACGATCGGGTGAAGTCGGTGCACTCCACGGAAAGTACTCCTGCCCCGAGTACCAGGTCCTGCTCAGGTGCCTCCACTTATTGCTCGCCGATGGGCGCCGTTCAGTCAAGCGTTGACGATATTCCATAAGCGGATGCTCATTGCAAGGAGAGGTTGGATCACACCTGTGCTTACTGTTATCATTGCGGTCTGCGGAGCGTGCCGCGTTCCTTTGGTCTTTTTGTCCGGCCAAATTCCGTCGTGCACGGTCAAGTTCCGCAACGAAACGATCATGGTATGATTTTAGCGTCCTTCACCTTTCTGTGTTAATTCATTCTCAAGGCTGCCCTGCATTCTCTTTGTTGTACTATGTCTCGCCGCGGCGGGAACACCGATCGTCTTTCCAAGCGATGCAATTTCGAATGGTTTATCCAACTCATGTCGGTCTTTGGCTCGGCCACTGGCACTCGCTTTGGTATTCTATCTTCGGTGTCATCATTGCCACGGTTACATTAATCGTGTTTGCTGTGGCCACCAATCAATTCTACGGACTTGCATTGTTTGTTAGTTGCTTCGCTCACTTTCGTTTCCTCTCGCTCATCTACTTTCCATCAGTGGATTGTCCCCGTTCAGTACGGCATGGTCAGTGCACTGTTTTATTATTGCTTTTCACTGTTCATGTCATCGCCTCTCACATCATTTGCAGCCGTTGCCGGATTTCGAGATAAGATGTCGCGAGGGAAGATATAGCGGTCGCACAGTCAAGCAACGCGTTGCCCGTTCTTCATGTGACCAAGTCGTTTGATGGAAGGAACTTGAAGGTGGTAGATGATGTTCAATGGTGTTCCCGGAGACGTTATATCCACCATGCTTGGGCCCAATGGGGCGGGCAAGACGACGACTTTCAACACAATTCGTACGTGTTTCGTTTACTCGTATAATAATTATATTTGCTGACTACCCTGTGAATATATATAGGCGGTGACATCATCCCCGACATACGCCCGGGGGATGTAAGGATGAAGGGTGTCTCTGTTGTCAACTGTCCCCGTAGCACACGTCTTGCACTCGGCATCTGCCCACAGTTCACCGCCATTGATGCGCAACCGTGACTGATGGTGCGAGAACACCTGTTGATCTACGGTGGTCTAGTAAAGGGGTTCAGATGAGGAGGTGAACTGAACCTGTTGTTCACATTCTGTCTAGACCCAGATCTGAAGGACTCCACTGACATCGTTTGTGTACCACCTCAAGTCCAAGGACTCGGTCGTTGTAGAGAAGTTGCTTCAGATGTTCCATAACAAGGCTGAAAAATATCATACTCTCGCATCCATTGATGTATTGGGCACATTGATCGAGAATGAGTCCGAGTCCCGAGCCCACACCCCTCAGGTGAATGTGAACATGAGGAGTGACTTTGTAAATAGGATCAAGTTCACATGAAGTTGGTAAAAATATTATTACATAGGTGCTGATAGCCCTCAGTAGTCTTGTATATTTAATACTGTGTCACCATACACTAGTCCACTGACTTGAACTAATCTACTATCTCATCATAGTCTAGCAAACTCTAGGGCAGTCTATCATTACTATGATACTATGGATCATCTATGAGATATCTATGAAAATACTATGACACTATGAATGCTATGAGATACCTATGGGGGGACTATGTCACTATGTCAACTATGGTGAAATCCTGGATTTGCTGATGTTCGAGGTCGTAGAAAAGAACGAATATGGCGAGGGGGAAGAGAAGGAAGAGCTGTCTCAGAGCATAACAACAAATTACAAGTACATGTCGTGACTCAGTGTCACCTTCGCCAAAGTGAGTCGGAGT
>JBBPOM010001340.1:0-11694 GCA_038091455.1 Leccinum uliginosum | reverse complement strand
GAACACAAATTGCCCCACTTCTTGAATCATTTCCTTGCGGTGCTGCAGCCATCATGGGCCACGTTTGACGCATGTCTGCCTTTCCTACAAAACGCACTGACCGACCGACCGCTTTGTAAATGTCCCGATTGCAATCTCTGGTTCCGTCACAAGGAACTTGTGGTCGGCGGACCAAAACACATTCGCACGCACTCCGAGTCGCAGCGCACCAGAGAACATGCTCGAAGCCGTCGACCCGTAAGTCGTCGTGGCTGGCGAGTATCCCCACTACTAGTACATACGTCATTGAAGCGCAGATATGTTACGACAGCGAGGGTGCGACCGGTGCGGCGTGCTGCCTCGTGGCCTCGACCCAGGGGCAGGGCAGTGGGAAGGAGAAATGATAATCCAAGATGGCGACTTCGCCGCAATGACCCGTCAAGGGCAGCCTCATGTTTTGCGCCACAGTTTTAGTAGTTTGCAAAGCATAACCGTCATTGAAAGAGTTTATGCTAGCCCGGAGGCTGTCCGCACAGCCCAAGGTAAAACCTGGCAAAGAACTTGAAGGACTCGTCGCAGCACTTTATGTAAATTTGATAAATGAGTTCAAAAAGGGCCCAAGTTGGCTATTTGGCAGATCGAAATCGAAAAACCACCGCCTCCATTCTCTATATGGACGTACATACCCAGCAACCGCTAGCGCGTGATCCCAACTTCAGCCTGAGAAACGCCCCAACGACTGCCAACGGTGCTCGTGAGTACGGTCGAGTTCTACTAGTAGTACACCCACCTGCTCTCGCTGACGTGTGGAATTGTGACAACTACTAACTGGCTTCCGTAACGAAACGCTAATGTAGCCAAAATTTTGCACCGATCGAAAGCAAGGTGTAGATGGCACTGCCGACTCACCATCATCCTTCGACAATCGCTCGCTCCGCGTTGCACGAGAGGAAAACTTGCTGACATGCACATGTACCATCAAGAGTTACAGTACTATCCGCCTTGTGAGAGTAGTTTCTGTTTCAAATTATTCATTCATACCTGTTTCGATGATCTGAACGTACTTCATCAGTTTGATTATTATCCGCTTAGTTCCGAGACGTGATGCCATCCCGACATCTATTAAAGTCAAGCGCAAGTACTTGATGGTATTTGTGCTCCACTGCTCCTCCACGTCTGCTACCCAAATGTTCTTCAAGGTGATTACAATCTGTGCCGTCACAGTGGCTATTTTCGTTTTGGCCGTCCGAACACCAGATCCTTGGGGGGAAAGCGATGGTATAGCCATACCACTCACGAAACGCTCTGATACCGACGAGCGGGAATTCCATGTTACATCACATACGTAAACGGACCTTTTGATGTCCTCAGGCATCGTTTTTGCTCACACATTTTTAGCAATATCAGTCGTACGCCAAGTGGCATGGATGGTTCCGAAAGGACCACGGGGACGCCTCATCCTTCTGCTGTACAACGGGACGGTTTGGGCGCTGGCCTCAGTTTGGAAAAATCCCAGAACGAAATATGGTATGCGACCATCGAGATCGGCACTCCTCCCAAGCTCTTCAACGGTAAGTTTTCCGTGCATTCGTGACACCCACTCACTCTAATTGCCATCTCAGTCCAGCTCAGCACCGGTTTTAGGTATGTGTTTTCCGTCAGTACCATCCCACTCTCTTATCTTATTCGACCCAGCGATCTCTTGGTTCCATCCTTAACCGGTGATCAGAACTGCAGAAGCCACCAGAACCTCTGGGATCCCGCATCGTACCAAACCACCGACACGGACGTCGATATGGATTTTACGATAACATTTACAGATGGTAAGACTGCCAGTGGTAAACAATATGTGGAAACTGTATCCATTGCTGGTATTACCGTAAGTTTGTACTGCTGCTTGCGAACATGATCACTTCCGACCAATGAATAGGCAGACGGTCAGACCGTCGGTGTCGCTACATCATACTCTGCAACTCTGGCAGCACCTTTGTTTGCTCCAGATGGTGTACTGGGACTGGGTTTCCCGTCTATGGCACATCTTCATTACCAAAGCCCTCTGCTTCACACGCTCTTCAATGAAGGAAAGATTTCCCAACAAGTGTTTTCACTCATGCTCGCCGAACCTAGAGCCGAGCTGTACATCGGTGGAACGAACACAGCGCTTTACGTTCCGAGCACTCTCTTCTTTGTCCCTATAACCCGTCTGGTGAGCGCAAACACCAGGTAGTATGGATGCATACTTAGATTGCCCTTTCAGTCTTCCTGGGAGCTGATAATAACTGAAATTCGAGTCAATGGACAGTCAGTTCTGGAAAACGTACCCGCCGTCATCGACACTGGTTCCAACTTCATTTGTGGTGATAGGCAGAGAGTGTTGAACCTGCACCGTGCGGGTGGCGGTCTGCCATACTTGGGTCCGGTTGGTTATTACACCTGTGAGTTTCGATCAATTTTGGTAGCTTTGATTGACTCCCTGTAGTCCGATGCACGACTATTCCCACTGTGACTTTTATCATCGGTGGAAGGTCAATTGTAATGCATCCCCATGACCTCAACAAGGGACGGGTTGAGCCTCGTTCGCGAGATTGCTTTAGCGGAATTTTGGATGCGCATCAGGATACCAGTGAGATTCTTCTTCAGCATTCCCACTTCCCATGCTGACCGGTGAACCCGACTGCTAAGCTTTGCCATGGTTGCTTGGGACCAACTTCCTCGAGAATTTGTATACTGTGTTTGATTTCAACGACGAATCACCACGAATTGGATTCGCAAACTTGAAGCGCGGTGGTTAGAGCGCAGATAACGACGTTAATATGCTTAGGCTATATGTAGTAGCACTAGTATTTATATTGTTTGCACCGAGTTCTGATTGTTGAGTCATCTACCTGCCACTACCCTACGATACTTATCGTGGAGGTTTCAATTGTCCTCTTCCGAAGCTTGCGTCGATAATGTAGTACGTTATACGACGCAAGCTAGATAGTAGTATATACTACAAGTCACGACCTGCCACCACCCTACCATTCTGTATCATCACACTCGAACGACATCCTCGAGCTCGTCCTCTTCCGACGAGGGGTCGCAAATGTGTGACGCCAAGCATGAATCGCAAAACGTCAGCTCACAGTCCCGACAATACCCTGTAGCCGCACAGTCCCTGCTCATCTTGGCTAGACAATCATCGGTACCATATACGAATTTTACTTTGTGGACTAGCTCGAACGTTGCGTTCGACACCGTCGATCAAAGCGCGAACGATCTCCCAACTTCTTCCACGCAGTCGTCGCACACTGTTCCCTCGTGATGTAATCGCATTCGTCGATGCAAAACAACCGGTCAGGCTAAGATATCTTTGTACCCCGCGGAAACTGAAGACGTGAAATCGCAATTATTCCCGATCAAAGTTGTCCGGTACAAGTATGCGTCTTCAAGGGATACGGTGCAGGGAAGCCAGCAAGTCGTCATCGCCTCTCCAATAGAGTCCCTCTGGCCCCATTCCACATGCTTGGTCAAACGAGACCGTTTTACTCGGCTCTCGAGAGAACCGCTTTGGGGCCAACGTGAATGTCATTTCACTCAGGCTCTTTTCGCAGAGAAAATAGCGAAATACTTAGCCACCTTTTCATTTCATCTCGTTTCACTGAAAGTTGGGACGGCGGGGGCAGGACACTGGACACTTGACAGTGGTGACCAGAACTGTCTATGAGGCTGTGAGGCGAACAGCTGTCGATAGACAGTCTGGTAAATTTGGTTCGGCCCTGTTCCTGCAGTGACTATGACATCCTTACGATTAAGGATTGCAAGCGAAGATTCGAGCTGGAGAGCGTGGGGGATAATGTTGCATGCATTGAGCGATGAACGACCAAGCACGCGCGGAGAGCATCTAGCTTGTCATTGTGCGAGAGGGATGTAATATAATCATTAGGAACTTAATAGGAAGTCGGTTGCCGATTTCTTGGAGTACGTGTAGCTGGAGTTCGTCTATGGTGTAGTCGAGGACGCCCTGCGCAACGGAGGTGTCCATGACTCGAACGCGATGAACGCGACGTGATCAAGGACAGGGGCCAACGCGCTTTAATATTGATCACGGGTTTTTATTTTTATTTTCATCTGCGGTAATTACACGTTTTTCTATTGGCTAAAACCGCCTGACTGTGGGAATCCGCGCTCCCTGCCAAAGCCAAACCAAATTTACCAGACTAGCTGTAACGACGCCGACAAAAAAAACGCGATCGAGAGATCGAAATTAAAAAAAAAAAAAACTACCTCATCCATTCTCTATATGTACGTACATACCCAGCAACCACTGTTGCTTGATCCCCATTTTCAGAAACGACCCAACGACTCCCGATGGTGCTTGTGAGTACGGTCGAGTTCTACACCCACCTGCTCTTTCTGACGTGTGGAAATGTGACAACTACTGTTAAACATGCTTGCGCAACAAAATGCTAACAAATTTTGCACTGATCGCAAGCAAGGTGTGGATAGCACCATCCGACTCGGACTCACCATCATCCTTCGACCATCGCTCGCTCTGCGTTGCATCGGAGGGAAACTTGCTGACATGCACCATCAAAAGTTACAGTACTCTCGATTGAATCCGCCTTGTGAGAGTAGTTTCTGTTTCAAATTCTTCACTCATACCTGATTCGATGATCTGAATGTACTTCATCAGTTTGACTATTACCCGGTTAGTTCCGAGACCGTCCCGACATCTATTTAAGTCAGGCGCAAGTACTTGATGGTATTTGTCCTCTTCCACATCTGCTACCCAAATGTTCTTCAAGGTGTTCACAATATTTACCATCACAGTGGCTATTTTCGTTTTGGCCGTCCGAACACCTGATCCTTGGGGAGAAAGCGATGGTATAGCCATACCACTCACGAAACGCTCTGATAACGATGAGCACGAATTCCACATTACATCACATACGTAAACGGACCTTTGATGTCCTCAGGCATCGTTTTTGCTTACAGATTTTTAGCAATATCAGTCGTACGCCAAGTGGCATGGATGGTTCCGAAAGGACCACGGGGAAGCCTCATCCTTCTGCTGTACAACGAGACGATTTCTACGCTGGCCTCGTTTTGGCAAAAACCCAGAACGGAATATGGTATGCGACCATCGGGATCGGCACTCCTCCCGAGTCCTTCGACGGTAAGGTTGCCGTGCATTCGTGACACCCACTCACTCTAATCGCCATCTCAGTCCAGATCAACACCGGTTTCAGGTATGTGTTTTCCGTCAGTACCATCTCATTCTCTTGTCTTATTCGACCCAGCGATCTCTTGGTTCCATCCTTAACCGGTGATCAGAACTGTAGAAGCCACCAGAACCTCTGGGATCCCGCATCGTACCGAAGCACCGACACCGACTTTGATATGGATTTTACGATAACATTTACAGATGGTAGGACTGCCAGTGGTAAACAATACATGGAATCCGTATACATCGCTGGTGTCATCGTAAGTTTTCACTGCTGCTTGCGAACATCATCACTTCCGACCAATGAATAGGCAGACGGTCAGACCATCGGTGTCGCTACATCATACTCTGCGACTCTGGCAGCACCTTTGTTTGCTCCAGATGGTGTACTGGGATTGGGTTTCCCGTCTATGGCACAACTTCATTACCAGAGCCCTCTGCTTCACACGCTATTTAATGAAGGAAAGGTGTCCCAACCAGTGTTTTCACTCATGCTCAGCAAATCTGGAGCTGAGATGTACGTCGGTGGAACGAACACAGTGTTTTACGATCAGAGCACTCTCTTCTTTACCCCTGTAACACATCCGGTGAGCGCAAACACCAGGTGGTATGGAAGCATACTTAGATTTCCCTTTCAGGCTCTTTGGCAGCTGAAAATTGATGACATTCAAGTCAATGGACAGATAGTTCTGCGAGACGTACCCGCCATCATCGACACTGGTTCCAACTTCATTTGTGGTGATCCGCAACGAGTGACGGCCCTGCACCATGCGGGTGGCGGTCTGCCATTCGGGGAACCAATTGGTTATTACACCTGTGAGTTTGAATCGATTTTGGTACCTTTAATTGACTCCCTGTAGTCCCATGCCAGACTTTTCCCACCGTGACTTTTACCATTGGTGGAAGGCCGATTGTAATGAATCCCAAGGCCTTCAACAAGGGACGGGTTGAGCGTCGTTCGCGACTTTGCTTTAGCGGAATTTTGGCTGTGCATGTGGATATTAGTGAGATTCTTCTATTCAGCATTCCCTCTTCCCATGCTGACCGGTGAATCCGACTAGCTTCGCCATGGTATCTCGGGACCAACTTCCTTGAGCAGTTGTATACCGTGTTTGATTTCAACCACGAATCACCACGAATTGGATTCGCAAAGCTTGCGCGTGGTGGTTAGAGCGCAGATAACGTAATATGCTCAGGCTTTATGTGCTTGTAGCACTACCTGCCAGCACCCTACAATACTAGACATCATCGAGGCTTCAATTGTCCTCTTCCGAAGCTTACGTCCATAATGTAGAACGCTATACGACGCAAGCTAGATATATACTACAAGTGACGACCTGCTACCATCCTACCATTCTGTATCATCACATTCGAGTGACATCCTCGAGCACGTCCTCTTCCGAGGAGGGGTCGCAAATGTGTGACGCCAAGCATGAATAAAACGTCCGGCTCACAGTCCCTACAATACCTCGTAGCCGCACAGTCCCTGCTCATCTTAGCTAAACATTCAACGGTACCATATACGAATATTACTTTGTGGACTGGCTCGAACGTGCGTTCAACACCGTCGATCAAAGCGCGAACGATCTCCAATCTTCTTCCACGCAGTAGTCGCACACTGTTGAGCTGGTGATATAATCGCATTCGTCGCTGCAAAACAACCGGCCAGGCTACGATATCCTTGTACCCCGCGGAAAGACGTGAAATTGCAATTATCCCGATCAATGTTGTCCGGTACAAGTATGCGTCTTCAAGGGATGGTGCAGGGAAGCCAGCAGGTCGTCGTCGACTTGCAAAACGTGACGGTGGAATGTGAGGGTCATCCCAATCTTCCCATTGATGTAGAAGAGATCGAGAATACTGAAGAAGAAGTCAAGTGCCAAGTTCACTTCCTGGAGACCCTGAGGGAAAAAACGAAATACCGGGCAAAGACTATTCAACTGATTGGTGGGTAAGGTCATGGTGTCTTTTCCGTTCCGAGCATCTGAGAGATCCTGATCCTCCTTGTGCCTTCGAATCATGCCCATTATGCATGATACGGTCCAGGGAGGCTGGACATTGTCGTGCACCGTGCACGTGTTACACATTCATGTACCTGAACACAGATTGCCCCACGTGTTCTTGAGTCATTTCCTTGCGGTGCTGCAGCCATGGCCACGTTTAATGCATGTCTGCCTTTCCTGCAAAACGCTCTGACCGACCGACCGCTCTGAAAATGTCCCGATTGAAATCTCCGGTTCCCTCACAATGAACTAGTGTGGTGCCCCGGCGGGCCAAAACATAATTCGCGCCTCCCTCCGAGGGAGCACGCAGCCAAGCCGCTCGGGTCCAGGTTCAATATCACATTTGACCAGAGTCTGCGAATCATGCTCAACCGCAGTTGGGACATCGTGTGCATGCGAGGGGTCTTGGAATCTGCGACGACTGCAAGGGGGAACACTTGTCTTGTTACTCGGTCAAGGAGTGATTTTTGACCGTTTGTGACTAGCAAGTTGATGCGGGTAGGCAAGCTTGAATGCGCGATCAGCGAGCTGGGCCAAGTAGTATTGACGAGGGTAGCATTGAATGGTGATTCTGGGTTGGAGTAAGACATAAGCGTGACGTAGACAAATCGTCTTCGCCCTGTCGACATGACCTGTCGACGTCAGGCTCTCCGAGGGTGAAGCTTCGCATTGCTAACAGACCGTCGCCTCCCGACTCGGATGCAATCAAATCAACGTGTACCGGAAGGCGGTGACGACTGTGGCGGAAATGGAGACGATGTGCGCTACGCGTTCAATCCACCTCTTCCGTGAACACCTACGCCCGCACCCACCCCTACAATGGTCCGTTTCCCCAGTCTCCAAGTCCCACGGACCGTTTGGCGCGCGCGATGCCGACGACGCCCACGCCCACGGCGCGACGAGTGAGTACGACGGGCAAGGGCATGCATTTTCTCGGGTCGTCTTCATCGTCTCAGTCTGGTGATGGCGCTCGCGTCGCCGTCTAGCGAGGGCGGGCTGAACGATAGGATCGATGATTTCGTCGAGAGAGGGTATACATACAGGCAGACGTCGTCTGGGAATGAGGGAGGGGACGAGTAGTTGGGGGGTCTGAGAGAGCGCGAAGTGCGACCGTAGACTTAGGTCTGTGTGCGAGAAGAGGATACTTACTCGGGCGGTCGGGTCTGCTTGCTTGTCCGTCTGATACCCCCGGGCCCTGATTGGGGTCGGGCGACTGCCAGCCGTGAGAGGGTAAGGGTCTACAGTACGAGTAGGGGCAGATAAGGGAGCGGGATAGTAACGATTTCGAGCCTGCGAAAACTATCGTCAGGAGGCTCCGCCGCTACTACCGCGGCCCATCCGAGGCCGCTAGGGTTCCAGCTACCAATCTCGCATAAGCCCTGTCGAGGGAGTTGGCCGGGTCACAGAGGCACTAGTGGCATGTGAGGGCGCGACCCCGGATAGATTGGTTGCAATTTGGGAGTAACGAGCACTCGGAGAGGAGGAAAGCTTCTTGCTGGAAGATGGTGGTGATTCCCAAGGTCAATCGGGCCGGGGGACCCTTTCGCGGTATCCACCGGCACCCACGTTGGTTCACACCAACGGGTGGTCCTCTCTCGCCGCATCACAAGGATTCTGCTGAGCGACCCAGCACAGAGTAGATTTTCCGGAAGTTTCGCTATCCCATTCAATTTCTTGGCGACAAATCGCCGAGCAGGCCGGGAAAGTGGAAGCAACGCGACGCCATCTGCGTCACAAACTTCAAAGTCTCCGAAGGAGGTGGGTGGTAATGCCACACAACGAGGACCACCCAACTATTCAGCCTGGCGGCGGGGATGACACCGGGGAAGAGAAACACGTTGACATTTACATGTCATACCGTACGGAGCCTCAGCGTCGTCGTACTCGAACACCCCTCAGAAGGTTGGCATCGGCCGGTAGTACGCGCGCCCAGCCGGTCTTCAGTTCACAACGGTTACTGGCACGCATATGTCCTGTCCCTGGGCTCGCCGTCGGTGATGTCAGGGCCTCTCGAAAGGTCCATTTTTCGGGTCGTCTTTGTCGTCCATTGCGTCCCTTGCGGGGCGCATGCTCTCCATGCCCTCGCTAGTCGCTGTGTAAAGCCCTGGTTCGACGCGTTCATCGGTTCCCGCGGCGCTAGCAAGAGGGGGTGACAGCAAGATGAGTATGTCCTAGTTGTCGTCCCACTTGGCCTGCCACGCTCACGTTTGCCCAGGTATACTTATGACGAAAATGAAGTATGCAGAGCTGGAGTTGTCTCCTACACCTCAAGAAAGACGGCGAGACACCGGAGACTCGTCTCATGGACCTTCCCATCATCCAGCGGTCGCCGAGCAAGTCTGCCTCTTTCTGACTCCTTGTTGATCATTACTGACGATGGGTCGAACACCAAACATCTCGCACATCTTTTTTTTGTATCCATTTCCGTCCAATTGGGGTAGTGTACCCTATATAGGACGATCTTAGACTAGGTAAGTAGGGGCCCCGTGCCCCGCCGCGTCCCTTAACCTTGCAAATGCCCCATCGGGCCAGGCGTAAGGCCCCCTCTCGCACATCTGTTCGACGATAATCCTTCCTCGACACGTTTCACTGACATTCTAATCATGGATCATCTCCATCCAGACAATCACAAAGCTTTACTCGACACGTGTCTTATGTCACTGCGTGCCAATCAATCAATCACTGGCTGAGCTGAGAAAAAGCTTTGGAGGGTAGCGAAGTCCAACGGTGCTCGTGAGTAGGGTCGAGTTCTACACCCACCTGCTCTCGCTGACGTGTGGAAATGTGACAACTAACTTACTTCCGCAACGAAACACTAACGTAGCCAAAATTTTGCACTGATCGAAAGCGAGGTGCGGATGGCACCACCGCCTCACCATCATCCTTCGACCATCACTCGCTCCGCGTTGCACCGGAGGCAAACTTGCTGACATGCACCATCAATAGTTACAGTGCACTCGGTTGAATCCGCCTTGTGAGAGTATACTCTGTTCCAAACTCAGGCTCTTCACTCATACCTGTTTCGATGATCCGAATGTACTTCATCAGTTTGATTGTTATCCGGTTCGTTCCGAGACGTGATGCCATTCCGACATCTATTTAAGTTAGGCGCAAGTACTTGATGGTATTTGTGCTCCTCTACATCCGCTACCCAAATGTTCTTCAAGGTCATCACAATATTTGCCGTCACAGTGGCTATTTTCGTTTTGGCCGTCCGAACACCTGATCCTTGGGGGGAAAGCGATGGTATAGCCATACCACTCACGAAACGCTCTGATACCGACGAGCGCGAATTTAATGTTACATCACATATCGCGTAAACGGACTTTTGATGTCCTCAGGCATTATTTTTGCTCACACATTTTTAGCAATATCAGTCGTACGCCAAGTGGCATGGATGGTTCCGAAAGGACCACGGGGACGACTCATCCTTCTGCTGTACAACGGGACGATACCCACACTGGCCTCATTTTGGAAAAAACCCAGAACGGAATATGGTATGCGACCATCGGGATCGGCACTCCTCCCAAGCCCTTCAACGGTAAGTTTTCCGTGCATTCGTGACACCCACTCACTCTGATCGCCATCTCAGTCCAGCTCGACACCGGTTTTAGGTATGTGTTTTCCATCAGTACCATTCCACTCTCTTGTCTTATTCGACCTAGCGATCTCTTGGTTCCATCCTTGACTGGTGATCAGAACTGTAGAAGCCACCAGAACCTCTGGGATCCCGCATCGTACCGAAGCACCGACACGGACTTTGATATGGATTTTACGATAACATTTACAGATGGTAGGACTGCCAGTGGTAAACAATACATGGAAACTGTATACATTGCTGGTTATACCGTAAGTTTACACTGCTGTTTGCGAACATCATCACTTCTACCAATGAATAGGCAGACGGTCAGACCATCGGTGTCGCCACATCGTACTCTTCGGCTCTGGCAGCATCTGTGTTTGCTCCAGATGGTGTACTGGGATTGGGCTTCCCGTTTATGGCACAACTTCATTACCGGAGCCCTCTGCTTCACACGCTCTTCAATGAAGGAAAGGTGTCCCAACAAGTGTTTTCACTCAGGCTTACCAAACCTGGAGGCGAGCTATACATCGGTGGAACGAACACAGCACTGTACGTTGAGAGCACTCTCTTCTTTATTCCTGTAACACATCAGGTGAGCGCAAACACCAGGTGGTATGGATGCATACTTAGATTGCCCTTTCAGGTTCTCCAGTGGCAGCTGAAGATTGATGACATTCAAGTCAATGGACAGATAGTTCTGCGAGACGTACCCGCCATCATCGACACTGGTTCCAACTTCATTTATGGTGATGTGCAACGAGTGGCGGCCCTGCACCGGGCGGGTGGCGGTATGCCACACTACGATCCGATTGGTTATTACATTTGTGAGTTTCGATCGATTTTGGTGCCTTTGATTGACTCCCTGTAGTCCCATGCCAGACTTTTCCCACCGTGACTTTTACCATTGGTGGAAGGCCAATTAT
>JBBPOM010001339.1:0-11711 GCA_038091455.1 Leccinum uliginosum | reverse complement strand
GTCGACGTGGAAGTCCCGAACGGCTCGTAGAACTCGGATTCGGAGGTCGGAGGGTATATCTACGTTCCGGTATAAGTGTGGATATGTTTCCGGGGCGTCACGATCACTCACGCTTTGCTTTTAAAGACTACTTCCAAAGACCTCGTCCACAAGAAACGCAATATAGCCATCTGCCGAATGCTGGAAATGGTAGATTTTTTTTCTTGCGTCACGAGCCAGCAGTGGTACTCTGCTTTAAATTTTTGTTCCTCCAATCGTCGGCGTCCCAGACTCCCAGCCACCTGATCAATCCAATATTACACCATTAGCAGGCAAGTCGGTGCACCAAGAGTGCCTTATGAGACGCGCTCGTAACGGCATAGTCTTATCTTCCCGCTACGCCTACGATTGACTGTTCAGAGACTGCGCGCCTTGGCATCCTTCGGGTTACAAACAATGAGCAAGCGGAGCACCCTGCAACTGTTCGGTGTTCTGTTGATGAGACGCGCTCGAAGCAGTGGAGGCTCTTCATCTCGCTTCCCCCGGGCCTTCAGATGATACCTCGGGAACTGTAGGCTCCGGCAGATAAAGAACGAGTAGAGCGCCCTGCAGTCACGGATTCCTTCAATTTTTCGATCTTAGCAGTAACATTAATCCCCGACTCCTTTAGAGGAGGAGGGTTCTGTCGGCCAAAATCATCACGGATGCAAATGCTTCCTACAACAATATTTTCCGAAGCTCGTGAGAGCACACCCAAAATGAATGGTGGACGAGACTAGTGTAGTTGTTGCATTTTTTTTTTGTATATAAGGGCACAAGTTACACCAAACAAAGAGAAATTCAATGCCAGCACATAAGTTCATGAAAGTAGTACACTGAGAAGTGTCAGCACATACGCATACGTGAAGGGAAACATACGTTGCTTCTACTCGTACAAAAATACAGCAAAAAAAGTCCGGAAACATAATCTGAGCACATGGCAACGCTTATGCGACTTGTGAGTTGATACCTGGTAGTGATGTAAGTAGTGCGCAAATCTGACATGATAAGTTCTTGCAACCTACTATTTGCGAGTGATAGTATTGGGAGTCAGAGCGGCGAGATACAAGTCGAGGAAGTGTGAGTAGGTTGGTCGGCCGATGACCTGGATGATGTCGCTCGCATAATCATCAAATTCCTGGTGCGCTGCTTCAAACGTCTGTTTTGCGGTTTCTCTCTTCACCAGAGCCTGCGACCAGCGCTCGATCATCTCCTGGTAATAGAGAGGTCGGTCCAGCAAGGCTAACTTCAGAACTGATATCAGAACTGAAGGTGTCGGGGCCAAATTAACAGAGCATACCGATTGGGTGTCCTCTGCCGATGTACTGGTATAGTCTTGGGGAGTGTGGTTTGGCCGACATATCGACGATATTTGTGGAGTATCATTAGGTAACAGGACCTGAACCAGGCGGGGAACAGACTCGGAGGACATTTGTATGGGACAGTAGTATGGTGCCGGGGAAATAATAGGGTATGTTTGGATGCACATGGACTCGACAAACATCTTCAAGTTACAAAGTGGCAAAGAGGGGCAGGTGGCGGAAGTACCTGAACGTTGAGAGAATTTGGCTTACTTATTCAATTATAAGTAAAATTAAGCACAGCTTTCTCCATACGTGCGTTTCAAATCGGCGACTCTGTCGCAGGTCTCGGCCAGCCAGTTTGGGTATGATGATGGCGGCGACCTCATGGGAATCGTATTTGGTTCTTGTGCTGGAATGTTCAGTGACCAACACCGGAACAATCCGAGCTTCGGTGCGATGAATGAGGCATATCACCGAGTGCGAAAGACGGTAACAAGTTGTTGGAGAGCATATGATTGAGACGTCGGGCCACATGTCAACATGATTGTCTAGTAGGGCCAGGCTGACACTCTCATTGATAACTTACCAACAGCACAAGCCCCAAGGTAACTTGATCGACACCGTGGACGAGTTGTTTCCGCCAGACGAAAAAGGTCAGGTGAGATTGCGCAGCACAACGAGGACAGGATGCGGCGTCTTGATCAACGCATTTAAATCGCCGTTCAGTCTCGGCTGGACGGTTTAGGAAGGTTCTCCGTTGCAGTGCATCGTGAGATATTCTTCCTAAAGCGTCGATCTTCCTCAAGTTCAAATCGCCATTGAATATTGAGTCCGGCAGATGGCTATATTGCGTTTCTCGTGGACGAGGTCTTTGGAAGTAGTCTTTAATCGATGTATTCTCCTTATGAATAGAGGTGCTGATACGACCTCGTTCAAACCGCCGTGACATGCCGAGCACCGGCACCTTCTATCTTTGCACGGAATGCAGGTTGTCACATCTCTAAGCAAAGCGTGAGTGATCGTGACGCCCCGGAAACATATCCACACTTATACCGGAACGTAGATATACCCTCCGACCTCCGAATCCGAGTTCTACGAGCCGTTCGGGACTTCCACGTCGACGCTTTGCAGACTAAGGCTGGGGGAACCTAGGGTCACCATTGGCTGGAGACTGGTCCGACACATCATCCCTTCGTGATCGCTTCGCAGTCAGAAATGGTGTTCGGAGTGTCCACAAATCGCTGGGACCAACAGATATACTCTACGCAGTGGGTGGGTGCGAAATCAGAGTATACGTAAGACACTGCGTCGACGTTCGAATGAAAGGACACACGGTGTTGACATTGTCGCCATTGCTATCCATGACCTGGCGCGTCGCGTCGCGCTCCTTTATGCCACGACGTGCTCGCATGCTCCACCGACGAATGGTTATCGGATAGTCGCAGCTGTCAAGACGAAATCTGGTGTGAGCGATTATGCACTTCGAGCAACGCGATCGGCAGGGGTGGAACTTGAATCACGGGGTCCGACTTGAGCCAGTAATCTAGCACCGCAGAGAGAACCTCGCACTGGTGGAACTAGGCATCCGAGACATCGAACGTTCGTGTCGTCAACACATGCCAGTGCAAGGAACTTGAAGGGGGTAAAGTGAAAATTAAGATCCAGCCTTTGGAACTACTCACAGCTTCTCGGGACAGCTTGACTTGCATTGCCTTCATAAGACACACACCCACGGTAGATAACGTCCTGTCATGCGACGACGACTCGGACCGTCATTGCTGTCGTCCGACTCGGAGTCGTTGTCGGCGAAATGAATATAATGCCACTGATCACTGGCATGGTGCCACCAAGCGGGTGAAACAAACGCCGACACTTCGCGTCCGCCGCTTCAGGCTCGCGTTGACGCGTTAGTATTAATGAATGCATGAAACGCGTTGCGGAGTCGGCGACCCCGCCGCCGCGTGTTCATTCAACTTGAACTTGAAGCTTGAAGCTTGAAGATTCAACTTCGTTATGTAAGTAAAGTTACATTGTTCAAGTTGGGGATTGGCCGCGCAAGCTTGATTCAAGGCCTGGCATACGGTGGGACTTGCTTTAGAGACCTCGTGCGTCTATCCTGCTTGCAGTAGGCTGATTCGGAGGGCGCTGAGATACATCCAAGTCATTTGAGCCCGAGGCCGTAGTCTACCTGGTAACCTCTAGTACGCGGGAACACAGCTGGCAACTTGAATATGGTTGACCTTCACATTAGCGCAGTGTCAGCAGTTATTGCTGCCCGATCCAACTTTTCTTTGGCACATACTATAACCCTACTACTATCCCCGGGCCCTCAGCCTGTGCACACTACCTCAGGCTCTGCCATTGGAATTGTATGAACAAGAGTTCGATCACTGACTCAGGTCCTGAGTAATATCACCTTAGTACGAGTGCATTCGTCATTCGTCTTCTCACATGTAATTGTTACTCACCAACTCCAAGCACCCTCGTTACGTTTCCATGGCAGATATCGTCATACGGAGTCACCCGGTGAGCGCACCGTCTCCGCCACGCTCTGGATAGACAGTTGAAAATAACAGGTGGGTACGATTGAAAGGTACTCCAGCGGGCCCGGGCCTGAAGGTCGAAGCTCTACGTACTATGACCACGGCGGCCTACTAGATAGCCGGTGTGAATGATTCTCGCCCTCAACTTGAACGGAGCCACAGTTCCGAGTCGTTCATCATCATATAGTTGGCTGTGGACTCATCACTAGTAGGGTACTAGCCGCGCTGATCCCGACGTTGATGTAGTAGCTGCCATGACTCGGCACTCCGAGTCGAGAAATACGGGGTTCAAGTTTGGTTCACAGTACCTATCAATACAATGATGAATCTCCCAATCACTTGACCATTGGTCTGTGGGCCTCGAAGTCTCGAAGACTTTGGTTTATCTTGAGAGCTCCGGGTCACCCCAAAGGTTCAGTTCCACCCTAAAGTTCCCCACCTAGTACGACTCAGATGTTCGGTTACCAACGCCGGAAGAATCCGAGCTTCGATGCGATGGGTGGGAACAAGATGCGGCGTCTTAATCAACGCATTCACATCGCCGTTTAGTCTCGGCTGGATGATTTAGGAAGGATCTCGTCGAAGCGCACCGTGAGGTATCCCTTCCTAGTCCTAAAGCGTCTAACTATAATGATCTTCATTCAAGTCCAGTCTCGGCTGGCCGGTTTAGGAAGAATATCATAATCCAATCGTTCAACGGGGCACTTCAATCATTGAATGCGCTTCCTAAAGTGACGTGTAACCACAAATGGATCACCTCAGATAGCCAGCAGCCAGTAGTCATCATGGCCTATTACCTGTACCAGCCGGTTTGGGAAGAACACGAGAGTTCTGAACTCTCGTGTTCTTCTCAGTCGTCAGGCGTAAGGTCGCCTGGATCCTTGACGCGGCCCTTCATTAGCGCTTCGCTGTCAGGTCGCTGAGTACACTACTTTTCCCCCCCATCTGACCACTGACATGGCCGACTCGGACCCCCTCTCATCGACATCGTCCGACAATGTGTTGCCCACGGACGGCCAGAACAACATGGTCGTTCACCTCGTCGCTAATTTGGAGGTGTTCCACTCGCGCACCACCGCGTCGCACTGGCAGTCAGGCAACACTGACGCGGAGCTCAAGTTCGACGCTACTTTAGCACATCCTTCCCATCCGTTAAGCTCTCGATCTCCTCCTATCCCTCCCTCCTTCCTTCCCCCGTTTCACGGCGCCCAGGGGAGTACCCTCGCCGGAAGATTCACTCATCACGACGAGTTCAATGTGCGCCCAGAAGTCGCCTCGCTAGCTAATCGGCAACTCTATGTCGTCGGTCATACTACACAGGCTTTCGAACCTTTAATCTCTCGGTCTCCTTCTACCCCTACCTCTTATCCTACCCCGCTTCACGGCACCGAGGGGAGTAACCTCGCCGAAATGTTCGTTAACTACTACAGGTCCGATTTTCTCCCTGAGGTCGCCCCGCCAGCCAATTCGCAACCCCCCGCCGGGACCGCACCTTCTAATAACCAACCCGGGAATGGAAACGGAAATGGAAATGACATCGACGAATTACAACGTTCATTGGATGATGCGATCGCGTTCATCCACGCACGAAAGAGTAAGTCTTACTCTTCTTACCTACTGAATTATGCTCACTGCATCATTAACAGTACCTTTCCTGCGTGTTTTCGAAACGGAAGGCTGTCATAACTGGAAGCAACTATCCGGCCACCTGTCGGCAATCGCGTGGAAGCATCTCGCTGCCGATCGGCTTCAGCCTCGATCTTCCGAGTTCTGGGAAGGCGAATTGACGCGGCTTTACTGCGAGTACATGCAGAAGGGTAAACATTTCGAAGAAGGTGAGCACACATATCAGTTAGTACCCAGTAATTAACTCGTCAATAGTCTCCATCCCGTTGCAACTCCGTACCGGGACCATTGTCAACACGGTTACGAGGCTGGACAACAAACAATTCACAGATGGACTGATAACGTTCGTAAGTACCGCTTTCCCTACCCATTACGCGCGTTACTACTTGCTAAGTCTTAACAGCTATCATCCGATATCCTGCGCTACGTCGTCAGCAGGCTTGCTGTCGCTGGCGGCTACATTGTCATCGAACGGCTCCAAGTCCAAACGACTGCGGAAAATCTGACTTGGACCCGCGATGCGATCCGATGGAGAGGGGAAAACGAAGGGTACGGTGTATTTCACGATTACGAAGACATCTCGGGGACATTTGCGCAGCAACGGGTAAGTCTAGATTCTACTGATGGAACTACGTATCGGCTCACTCAATCACACAGCCGTTGTATTTTAGAAGCATCTATCCAAACCTTTTTCTCCGTTGGGCTTTCTTGCCGGGCAACGCGCAAGATTTTCTCGGCGTGTTCAAGTAAGTCACGGGCCCCGACGGAATGTCGTATCTACAGCCACTACATCACCTTGATATGGGACTGGTCACCTTCGGTTGCAGCGTCGTAAGTTATCCCGCCCACTTTGAAGAATGATACTGAACTTCTTCAGTTTCTTACTTGTCTCGAATTCGCTGCCAACAGGGCGCGCAGGCGGGCAGACACCGCATGGAGGACTGTCACCATGGCGCATATATCTCACGTCACAAATTTCTTCCGCAAGGTCATTGCAGGTAAGTTAGCAGACGTGTCGGAGGACGTTGCGGCCATTGCGCGACTGAGTTTGACGCATCTGACTTCTCTCGAACTCTGAGAAACATACTCTGTGCATTGCTACGTCCATTTCCATTTCATGTACTACTACGACTATTTCATGTATGTATCACGAATATCCCGTCAGAATCGAGTTCATCTGGTCATATTCCCCGCTTAAATCGTAAAGGTGCTCCACCTCTGTCTGATTTCTATAGTACATAGTGAGTGACCCACCAGACTTGGTGGGGATACGCGAGATCGGTAAAAGGCTGCAGTCCGGCGGTCGGTCGTGTCGGCAACCGCAAGCTGCGCCGTGGTGGTGTTGAAAAGGCTGGGAGATACCATGCGGGTGACGACGACGTTCAGTCCTCAGGTTGTTGGTTGTGCCGAAATGGTGGGGATTGAACGTTGAACGTTGAGCGCTCAACCCCCATTGTGGTCCTCATTTAACGCGTGCACGGGTCCAAAGCACACCCTCAGGTCGGTCAAGTCGAATAGTTGCATTATCTTCGTCGCCGCCATCTCCCACTCCAAGTTGATCGTCACATCCAAACAGGTCCTAGGCGGGACGGACGACACCGCAGAGTCGCACTCACAGCCTGAGGCCGGCGACAGACGGCTGAAAACGCGCCAGACCATGAGGATTCCGACTTATCTACATTGCTGTACATGACTCACTGAGGTCCCGTTCGTTCCTGGCACAAGTTATTACAGAGGTGATGTTCTTTCAGCTCTTCCATCAGGAAATCGATGATGGTTTGCTCAGCCATTAGCTAAATCTACCATCTGAGTAAACAGTAAAATAACTGACATTATGATATACACACTGACCAACCTATCCAACCACTGATGGAATTGTTGAGTGTTTCTCCATATGTATCTTGCAGTTGATTTTGAAAATATACAAGATATATATGAAGGTAGTTCATATTCATCACCATTATCACCTTTGATAATGAGCATGACATACTGGTTAGTGTGACCCACATCCTCCTTTCTCACTTTGCATTGTAGTCCTCCACATACAGATGTTTGTGCTCATTGTGTTACCATGTTTCCGGAGTTGCTCGTGAAGTCCAATGCTGACTAATATGCCCCACATGCACCTTTCAGGCACCTCTGCTCTACCGATACCATGCTCGCGGACTTGCCCATGAGCCTAATGCTTACAGGCATTGTATCATAAGTGCCATGCATACAGATTAGCTGATTACCCCACACTCGACCAGTATTCCCCACATCTGCCTTTCTCACCTGCATCGTAATGTATCGCGCACCGGCGCCTCCGCTCGCAGACGCCATGCTCGCAGACTCGCCAATGAGCCTAATGCTGACAGGTATTGCTCACTATCTGCCCTCCCGACCTCACACTCTAATCCTTCGCACACAGACACATTCTCTCACAAGCGCCATGCGTACAGATTCGCTGACTGCCCCAACAACGACTGGCATTCCCCACATCTGCCTTCCTTACCTGCATCGTAATGCTTCACACACAGACGCCTCCGCTCGCCGATCCCATGCTCGCAGACTCGCCGATGAGCCTAATGCTGACAGGTACGGCTCATATCCTCCCTCCCGGCCTCATATTTTAACCCTTCGCATGGAGGCGCATCGTTCACCGTCACTACCACGCTTCCGCTGTCGCTTGTGAGTTCAACACTGATTAATATGTCACACATACGCCTTTCTGACTTCGTAGTGTAGTTCTTCACACACAGGCACCTTTGCTCACAGTTGCCACGCTCACAGAGTCACCAATGAGCCCAATACCGACAGGTATGGATCACATCCGCACCATGCGTACAGACTCGCTCATTGCCTCCACACCGACTGGTACTCCCCACACCCACCTTTCCCACCCTGCTTTGTAATGCTTCGCACACAGGCACCTCCGCTCGCAGACGCCATGCTCCCAGAGTCGCTCACGAGCCCAACACCAACTGGTATGTCCCATATCTGCCTTCGCGACCTTGTATTATAATCCTTCTCAGAGAAATGCCTTCGAGCACAAATACCGTGCGTTCAGAGTCGCTGATCCGGGCACAATGCTGACCAATATGGTTCGTATCTATCGTCTCGTCCTGCATTAAAATTCCTCGCACACAGACGCATTTGGTCATAATCTCCATTCGCATAGTTGCCTATGAGAATATGCTGACCGGTATGGCCATGATATATAGTTTGTGTTGCTTTTCTGCCAGTGACAGGCACATCTGACGAGAATCATGCATGTGAAGTCACGTCGGTGAATGCAACGGAGAGCCACAGACTGTGGCATTGGTTAACTTGTAGGGAGTGTATTACAAGATGGAGTCTGTGTCTCTACAATAATATATTATTCTGCCACTTCACGGTCGCGCACCCGGTTCTCTGCACGTTTCTGACGGATCCGGGCTAACGCGCTATTTTTTGATGGCAACCGTTCGATGTCTGCGTAAAGTGGAAATACCTGCCTATGAATTCATTCTGGCTGAGGAATAATAGTGCAATGCGATTGGAATCATACCGGTTCCACCACGTCACCAGCTGATCCACTTCCTCTTTCTCTTCGGGGTCAAAAAGTAACTCCAGTATACTGTTGTAAAATCGCTCGGAATCTGTGATAAGGTCAGTGCGAGAAAACACTTGAGCAGACGTGAGTGCAAAGCGAGCCTACAATCAACCTGGTGAGTAACGCAAAGTTGCTCGGTAGACATAACCTGCCTGTGTAGCAACATAGGCAATTGATGCCTTTGTGACCGACCGCATCCCATGGATACGGGCGTTTCCTGATCGTGTTGCCTTTGGCTCTTGATCAACGGAACTGGGGGAAGTAAATATATGTTTGAATGCCTACTCAAACCGATTGACATTTAGTATTTGACTCGGAACAGTCGAAAAAAAAACTCACGGAGACCAAGAGGCCACTTCGAAGGAGACCGTTCCATGGATCCTCGGCGTCATACGAATAGTTCGCGTACAGGAAAATCGGCCATTGGTCGCCAGCTACATGAATCTGGCCGTTTACAAGTTTGTTTCGCGTCCTATGAATGCAAGTTCTGAGACATGGATCATTATACGAAAGATAAAAACCTTACTCGACATTGCCCCAGTCAAGTCCTGCAGGACACAGCAGGGCACCGGTACGTTCATGGTTGAACCCACGTCCGGACTTGATATTTCGAGGGATGTGAGGGCTCAAGGACTGGCCCTTGGGTGTGATCCAGTCTATTATCGCACTTTTCATACCTTTTGTGTCGTCTGCCCTGGAGCCATTGGCACCTTTTTGAATCTAGAATTCAACCGGGTAAGTCCAGGAAGAACAATAAACAGTTGACTGATCGGCTTACTAGATCGGCGATGGCGATTACTTCCTCTTCCGAAGATTCCATCAGTCGTGCCTCAAGCCCGGGGACCACGCGAAGGAGCTCGCGGAACACTTTGTACTCTTGTCGTTCGCTGATTACGAATCGCATCTTTTAATTAGAGTCATGAGCACGAACCCACTGTGAGTCGAACTCACACGGCTGTCAAAGACTCTTGCTGTTCGTCGCCGTTCATAAGTAAGAGACCGTTGGTAATGAGGGTCTGGACGTTGCAAAAAGCGTGCACAGACCGCCCAAAGTGCCTTCCATGGTGGACAAGCGGATCCTGAGTCGTCCTGGAGAAACGTGAGTCAGCGTCACCAGTGGACAATCAGTGATACGATCTCACGGTTTCTTCCTAGGCCCCAGCTGCAAAGCGCTGGTGTGTGAGCGCTTCTCGCCAATCACCCGCTCAGGCGATGAGCTATCACGACGATCGTTATGTGATGTTGTCATGTGCCAATGGTCGCAGTACTAAGGTCACGAAAGCGAATGGTGACCGTGTTTTCAATATAGTTGCAGTAGGATGGAGTCCCAGGACCGTCGGATGGGCTGAGAATTGTACACACCTATGAACTCTCATGCCACAGTCTTATAGCCTGAGGAGACAGCGTGACTGACGGCAAGAGTCTGGGCAGTGACCAACATGAATGGGTTCTGCCTTGACCTTGAAGCTCCTTCTCGGATTTCGTATCTCTTGCGATCGAATACCAGCACTGCTGGCACTGCTGTTCCTCTGAGTCGCTTGACATTGTTTCGCTGTCAAACCTAAGAATCGACACTTCCAGCACTGCTAGCCGCTTCCAAGCACTGTCGCGGCTCGTATGGCCTCGTGACGTAAAATGTCAATGAATCGGAGATCTCACCGGTAGTCCGGCCCAAACTTGAAACTGACAGTGTCCAAGCTTGAAGCTTGAAGTCCGAGTCACGGTATATTTTTATCAACCTATTCCTTGGCTAAATGCTGAGCTGCTAGGCTTCTATCAATGAATCCATGGCTTTGTTTGTGCGGCACAATTTGTCAGAGGTCTTGTCACCAAGTATTGTACTTATCATTTGTACGAGCCTCAGAGTTCTCGGCGAACTTTTCCCACTGACCTAGGTCGACCGTCGAATTTGAAGGAAATGCAATAGTTCCAACCTATTCCGAATCCGGCTGTCGTAAGCGAATATGGATACCTCCATACGTTAGCAGGAGTTACAGTGATCGTTTAAGTGTGACTTAGGAGTTGCATGCGTGCGTCTTCATCCAACCTCATTCCCCTTGAAGCTACTATGTCAGCATACACACCACAGGCTGAGAGCGACTTCAACATCATCGGTAGGTCCACCGCCGCGAGTACACATCTTCATACAATGGTTTGGTCGTTGTAGAACCTCAAACGATTACTCTCGTCATTGGCGACACTCCCAAGCTGCAAGTCAAATTAACACAGAAAGGTGATGATTTAGTTATGCGTCAACCTGCTCTTGAAATCTCAAATTCCACCACTACACAATACCAGGTAACAGCAACCTAAAGCATAATCGTGACGAGGACCCCGACAGTGATGAAAGCCCGGCAATGAGAGCTGCACGCAGCGACCGAGGGGAGGGTGCCGGTGCCAGAACACTGCCTGAAGCAAGCTCTTCGACTCTTCAGGCGAAAAGTGACTTTCATGCCTTTGTCTCTGAGCTGGCAAGAGAGATCAGAGGCCTTGAAGGACAGGCTGTTACCCTATTGGGGGATATTGCAGCTGGGTCAGATCTCGGTGTCCTCACTCAGAACACTCTGACTGCAAAAGACTCCGCTTGCAAGCACTGCGGTAGCGGCTTGGAGCCGAGGGAAGATTCGTGTCTAGTGGAGTCAATGG
>JBBPOM010001338.1:0-11713 GCA_038091455.1 Leccinum uliginosum | reverse complement strand
AGAAGCCATGAGACTGGAAGTAACATCAGGGTCTCCAGGACAGCAACAGTCTGGAACACAAGACCCCTCCAAGGATGGTTAGGCACAAGGTTTCAGTGCATTGAGTTTCACTGTCTTGTCTTTTGTTGATTCTTTGCAAAAAACTCTATTAGATTGACATCAGGCATGATACATTTTATGTACAAGTATCACCCATAACAATCAACTAAGAACTTGTTAGTCTAGTATTGAAACTTATGCTCACCATTCTCACCTCATAGTTCCATGCAAGTTTTTTGGCATCAGGAAGAATCAATTTTTTGGCATCAGGAAGAATCATTGATGGACGGACAATAAGGTAACGAACATTGTCATGACAATGTTTGTCAATCTCGTTCTTCCACTGACAGGTCAATGGAACAATCAATGGCAAGAATAGAAACATAGTCCAAGAGGATACTGGTAGATTGGGAATCAAATGACAGCATGACTCAGCATCTGTGCAGCAAGGTTGGTGTCAAAATGGTGATAGAAATGTTTGTTGGCTTGTATCAATGGCCACAGATGACTCGCTTCAAGCTTATCTGCAAATCTTAGATGAGCTGAAGTGGCTTTTCACATAGAAAAATAGTCCAAAAGAACTTCAACAAGGGATGAGACTTGCAGAATAGCTTTCTGGCCCAAGCCTACCCTGTCCCGAGCAAGGGCATGCTCTTTAGAAGGGAAGTGGACATATGCCAATGATGTCATTGCTGGTGGCTTGTTTACTGGGGACTGCTTTGTATCCGCAATGCTGCTGTGTTTAGTTGCAAGGATGAGAGCTTAATCATGATTGTTTTTCCCCATTCCTGAGGCAAGGCTCAGTTTCATGTTTTTGTGTTTGACTGAAACCTATTTAGTTCTTTGCAAAGGATACCAGCTCGAGGTGGGGAAAACAGTGAACATCCCCAAAATAGGGTCATAATTGAAGGTTGAATATATTCTAGAGCTACTTGATATAATATTACCTTGCTCGTAGCCCAACCTTTGAGTCCTTATTCCTCTCAGCATGTACTGTCTTGATCTTTTTAAAAGTCTTTCTCAAACCTTTGTCATTTGAAATGAACACAAAAGGCTTCTCTAAAGTCTACAACCAACCTTATCCAGGCCAGTATGTTTTTTTAACCACTATTTTTGTGTGCATCTCTGGGAATGATTCAGATTCTCATTTCTGGAGTGGAAATGGTTTATTATGATACACTCAAACAATGTATCAAGCCAGAGGAAAGCAAAAGGGAATAGTGTTTGAAAGTCCAGTCTGGTCCAGTCTTTACACTGGTCCTAGTAATCCAGCAATTTGTCCAGACTGCAACCAACATTTCGGAAACCTTGGCTTTCTAGCAGGCCCAGATGATACAACTATTGCCCTGATGATACATGCATTGCTACACATTAGAAGGAGAGGAAAACTCACAAGATGTTTATTGAGGCTCATTGCACCAACTTGGTAAAAGCTATGACAGCAGCTTGTAGACCCAGGAATCTCATTCCTTTGAAAAAGAAGTTGAATTTGGCTCAAGATGAGACTAAAAGCTTTCATATAATGGTAACCTGAAGTGTCCACCTGCAATCTTTAAGCCTTTTCAAAGCCCTCTAATTATAATGGTGACATTGGCTGAGCTTCCAGACACAGCCACTCTATGTTCCAACATATAGGTCTTATATTTCATCATCAACCTTGGAAGTTTGTTCCAGTAAAGCTTCCAATGGTAAATGTACCGTTTCACTAGTTTATCCTTTTGAATGGACATAAGGATGATCTGGGTCCCACTAAGGAAGTGGGGTTCTTCTTCTCTACCATGTCTCTGCATATCTTCTTCTTCTTTTTTATTGACAAAAAAAGATGTTGTTTGTAACATGTGCCTAGCACATCATCACTACAAGGGCTCCAGATTGCGAAATATATAAATGAAAAATGAGAGATACACATATCGCACTACAATTCAACAACACTTGTTGCACTTTTAAATTTAGCTGTCTTCAAACACTATTGTTGTTATAGGGCTAGGTACATGTTATAAACACTTTCCCACACACTATAGAGATATAACAGTTCCCTAGAAGGCTTGTAAGAGCTGTAGATGAAAGCTGTGAGTAAGTTAAATTAGCACAGTGCTGCTGCACAGTCAAAAGAATGCCCTTGATTGGTCACAGGCAACTATATTTTTGAATGTAACTACACTTCTAGAGTCCATTATCAACTACTTCTAACCCAAGACAAACCAGAACACATAATACACAGCCACACCTTAGAAACAACCACATTTTATGGTGTTTGTAACTACAATTTTTTAGTTCACTTTTCACTACTCTTTCCAAGACAAACAAGGACAAACAAACTGCACAAACTGCCTATAGTGTATATACAAGAACAGACAATCACAAATGAAAAAGTACCATGGAAAAAAACCCCAACTAGGTGGCTGTGCTGTGCGAACATTAGTCAATATACTCAGTAACATCCAATTCACTTCACACCTTCAGATAGAGGTTACACTTCCACACCTTGAATAAACTTCCACACCTTGAATACACTTCTACATTACACTTCTACACCTTACTTCTGTACTTCCTATCTGTTCCATTCAGGCAGGGGTAACTATACTCCCACAACTACACTTCTACACCTTGATACAACACTTCTACACCTCTACACCTTGAGTACACTTCTACTTTCATACTACACTTTCTCTGCTAAATACCATGGTCAATACACTTCCACACCTTGACTATACTTGGCCACAGTACTCTTTTCCTTGCTTGATTTTACTTCCCCTCACTGTTCTTTCCTGAGGGTGACTATACTTCCACACTACATGTCCATACATTATTTCTATACCTCATTGACTTCACTTCCCATCACTGTTCCTTCCAGGCAGCAGTAACTATACTTCCACACTTCCACACCTTGATACAACACATCCACCTCTCCACACCTTGAGTACACTTCTACATTTGTACATCTTGAGTACACTTAGGACCTTACCAGACTTGCTCTGCTGTTCCCCTTTGGTCACTCCACTTCCAAACTACACTTCCACACCTTGAGTACACTTCCATACTACACTTCCACACTCACCAGAAAATATTGACCAATCAGAATTTGTGTCACCAGCTTTTTGTAACCATTTTGGTCATATCTCATTGAGATTCAATAAGAATTATTTGATTGTGGAACCAATGAGATCATGTAACTGAGGGCTACAATGTTTGTAGTGACACCAAAATGGAATAAAGAATTTCCTTATTTAGAAATATCCAATTTTTGGACTTGAGAACTTTCTTCACTTTGGACCACACTACACTACATGTCACAGACTACACTACCTTCTCATACCACTACTGTTCCCTTCCATATACTGCTTCTGATCACTTCATTTCCACATCTTGAGTACACTTCCAATGGACCATGCTACACTTCCATATCTTGACTACACTTTCCATACTACACTTGACACTTTGGTTCTTCTGACCTTATCCCTACACTTCCTTCCCACTCCTCCAATTATCACTGCACTTCCACAACCTTGACTACACTTCTACACTACACTTCATTCACATATCACTACTATTCCCTCCCATATCACTATTCATGACCTACACTTCTATACAACTCTTCTACTATTCTCCAATGACTTATCTCCACAACTGCACTTCCACACTACACTTCCACACTTTCACCTTTCATTTCCACACCACAATCAAGTACACTTCTATACTATACTTTCACACCTTGTATGGGTTCCACACTACACTATACTCAAACAAGAACAACTAAACAAACAAACATATCTCTCTTTCTTAAATAACTACCATGACTACTGTTGTTCTAGTCACTGCACTTCCATACCTTGATGACACTTCACTTACTACAAACTACACTTCCACACTTCCACACTGAGGAGCTATGGTTCCACAACTACAATAGGCTGCTGTTCCTTGACTAACCTTGAGGCACATATCATGACCAAAGGGTAATAAAGTACTGTTCCCTTTTTTAAGTGACTACCCATTCCCTAATTTGGTTGACTACTATTGCACACCTTGAGCTATGGTTCCACACCACAATGGTTCACTCCAGAAGATATTGACAATCAGAAAGCTTGTATCGCCAACCTTATGTGACTATTTTGATCATATTTTGATGAAATTAAATGAAATTGATTTGATTGTTGCACCATTGGGATCACCTTAATGAGGGCTACAATGTTTGTGGTGAGACTCAAAAAGGAATAAAAGGAATAATGACTTTTCTTTCTAAGAATTCTTTTGGAAGCACTGTTCAAAGGGTTACAAACAAACAAGGACTTGACATTTTTGAAGGAAACAAGAACATTCAAAGGTCACTATGCTCTCCCTACTACCTGCTAGTGGTTGCTGTGCTCCACTCCCTCTTCTCATAGCTTTTCCTGCTCTTGTACTTCTTTCATGACCTTGACTATACTTTTCCAGGTTCTTGCTACAACAACCTCCACACCTTGACTACACTTCCACTCTACATCCACAATACACTTCCACTTCATTGTTACACCTTCACAACCTTGACTACATTTCGACACCACTGACTATGACACTACAGTTCCATGGGTCACTGCTCTCAGTATTGACCAATTAGAATGCTTGTATCACTAGCTTTTTGCCACCACTTTGGCCATATTATCTGATATTAAAAGTGATTGATATGAATATTGCAAGGCAAATGAGTACACTGAAAAAGGATAATGAGTGTCCTTTTTGAGAATAAATGATGTCCATGACAAACTACTGTTCCTCAAGCTACACACATATAAACAAGAACAAACAAATATACACATTTACACACTTCACTACTGCAAATAAATCATGTCATTGACTTCTTTTTCCAACTACTATTGAACAAGTACATACTTGTCTTTTCTCACACATCAAAATAAGAAAATAACAAATATACATATATAATTTTCCACTTCAGTTGCTTGACTCCCTCTTTGGTAAATAATTGCAAACAAGAGCAAACAAACAACCACATCACTTTCCTAGAAGATGCTTTGGTGAAATTTCACTTCTTGCTCTGGGTTGACTTGACTTGACACAGGTTTTTGCTACTACTTCCATGATCTTGACTATACTTTACATTCTTGCCACTCTTTTCTTGACTACACTTCCACTCCAACATGACTTCCCCTTCCATAACCACTACACTTACCTTTTTGGTAACTACATTTCCACACCACACTTTCAACTACCCTTTGGTCACTACATTTCCACAGTGACTTGACTACCCTCTTTATCACCACTTCCACAACCTTAACTACACTTCGCTATTTGGTCACCACATTTCTATACCACCTTGAACATTCTCACCACTGACTTGACTACCATTTAAACATTGTAACAGTGATCACTTTATAAACACAAAATGGTCAAAGGGTCAAAATATGAATAAACAAAATATCAAAAGTGTTGCTGTACTCCCCCAATCTCTGTACAAGGTAACACTACACTTCCACACCTTGACTACACCCAGAGTACTCTGTTCCTTGGTGGACTTTACTTCCCATCATTATTCCTTTTCCACACTACACTTAACATTGAGTATACATCCACACTACACATCCATACTACCATGGTCACTGTGCTCCCACCCAAAAATAAAGACCAATTAGCAAGCTTATATTGCCGGCTTTGAGATTAAAAGAGATTGACTTGATTGTTACATCATTGTTTTTTTTAGAAATATCACATTTTTGGACTTGAGGACTTTCTTCACTTTGCACCTACACGTTCCTCTGGATACTGTACTTCCCATACATTTCCAAACTACATGTCCACACTACACTGCCACTTCCATATCACACTTCACCTTGACTACTTTTGGGAGAAACAAACAAGAACAAACAAAGCAAATGAAAAAATGCAACAGCAACAGCCTTGAACTTGCTTTTCCCCTTGTTCACTTTGCTTCCACAAAGTACTCTCTCTTTTTGGTTGACTTTACTTCCCACTACTATTTCTTTTGGCTTTCTGTACACTTCCATAACTAAATGACATTGCTTTCAATTGCTACTCTTCCTGCCTGTGGTCACTACTAGAAATATTGACCAATCAAAAAGCTTGTATCTCCTGCTTTCTGTGACCATTTTGGACATATCTCGATGAGATTAAAAGAGATTGATTTGATTGTTGCATCATTGTGATGAGCCAGATGGGAACTACAATATTTGTAGTGATACTGAAAAGGCATAATGAGTTTCCTTTTTGAGATAAATTTAAAAAATTCAGACAAGAAACAAACTTCAAGGTTTTCTCACACCACTGCTATTCCCTCCTTTTCATACTACACTTCCTTCCCATATCACTACTGTTCCATACTAGTCTCCCTTCCCACCTTGACTACACTTTGGAGTGCTCTCACCAAAATATTGACCAATCAGAAGGCTTGTATCGCCGGCTGGCTGCGACCATTTTGGACATATCTTGATGAAATCAAAAGAGATTGACTTGATTGTTGTACTGTTGGGATGACCTAAATGAGGGCTACACATTATGTTTGTAGTGATATTGAAAAGGAATAATGAGTTTCTTTTTTTAGATAACTTTTACCTCTTCACTTTCCATTATATAAGCCTCTCAACTGCCCCAATTCCCTTCACTTTCTGCAAGCTAGAACACCCACTTTGATTCTACCATCCATGAGTACACTTCCAACACTTCTACACTACACTTCCCCACTTTCAAACTCATTAGTTCTCTACCATGCATGAATACCTTGCACAAACATCCCTTCGCCATCTTATATCTCCATCTTACCTCTCTCGACATGTCCTGTCCCTCTCCTCATTGTGTCCTACATTTCCGACAGTCCGGTCCACTTTCCTGCACTCCAGACTTTCATTTTCTGGGCGGAATCACACTGGCTCATTTGTTTCTAGCTCGGAAATACTGTCTAATACCTGACCCACAGAATTCCAGGGACGTATCCTACTCGCACCCTACTCACACTCAATTGAGTATTTACAACATGATGACTATCAAAACTAGCAAAGATTAAGACAAAGACTAGACATGACTGAGATCAAAACTAAGTTGTCCTGGTCACTAGCAAAAATCAAAGCAAATCAATTCTGGATTCATTATTGTGATCATTGACTACCTTGTTAATTAAAGTTGCTACAAATTGTAATCCACAATCACTTTTTTCCCAATTATAAGCAAAAATGAAGACAGATATACATAGACTTTGTCCTAATAGTAGATATGATATTTCTACACTACCTTGACTAGAATATCATTCTACTGATCATTTGGACCACTTGCACAAATAAACAAACAGTAATCACTTTACCAACACAAATGACAAACACATGATTACTTTATGACTACACCTTCAATAGACCATGCTAAATGATGTCGCTACCCTTCCTGCCTCTGATCATTGCTCTCTTTCCATATCACACTTCCACACCTTGACTACACTTTAGGACATCACACTACACTTCCACATTACATTTCCTACAACTACAGTTTCCTCTGGACTCTTGAACACTACACTTCACACTACACTTCCACCTAACCCTAAGTTCTACACCTTGACTACTTTTAGGAGAAACAAATAAGAACAAACAAATAAGAAGAAAAATATATATAACAGGCCTTGAACTTGCTTCAGACTGCACACCCAGTTCCTCTGGACACTACACATCACACCACACTCCACTTCCACATACTTCCACAACTACAACTATAGTTCCTTTCTGGACACTATCCTTCCATAATTTACTGCACTTCCACCCACATGAACTACCACTTCTACAGTACATTTCCACATATTTCCATCTTGATGTTGCTACCCTTCTGGTCACTGTGCTCTCTCATCAGAAAATATTGACCAATCAGAAGGCTTGTATCGCTGGCTTTCTTGCAACCATTTTGGTCATATAATGACAAAAAGGAATAATGAGTTTCCTTTTCTTAGATAAATTATATAATTCTATCAACTACCATTTTCCTTCTTCACTTTCCATTATATACACCTCTCAACTACCATTTCTATTTCCTCTTCCTTCACTTTCTCCAGCTGGAACAAACAAACAAGAATACATAAAATATCAAATGGCCACTGTGCTTCTCTGGATTGCTTTAGCTTACTATTTCCTTCATCCTTTCTTTACCTTCCCCCAAAGGGTCAAAACAAGAACAAATAAAACATTGAAGTTTTGTTGAGTCATGATACTTCACTTTCTAACTACTTCCCTGCCCCCATTCTCATTCCCTCCTTCTTTAACTAAAGACACTTCACTTCCTAACTACTGTAGAACAAAACATTAAAGGGGTCAAAACCAACACAAATATCAAAACAAACAAAACATGCCCGAAGTTATATCACACTTCCACATCTTGACTACTTTTTGAAGAAACAAATAAAAACAAACAAATAAAATTGAAAAAAAAATACAATAGAGTCTTGAACTTGCTTCACAGGTCACTTCATTTCCAACTCATTTCACAACAAACAAATCTCAACTGGTACACAATGACAAATAATCTCAACTGTATTTTTATCTTTCTATTTGAATATTATAAAGTCTTGACTTGAGGACTATTTGGATCCAAAACAAATACAAACATCATGCCACTTCTCTTTCTAACTATGGTTCCATCCAAACAAGAACAAACAAAATATCAAAGAACATGCCCCTGGGTCGCTTCACTCCATCATGTTCCATAGTACACTTCCGAATATTAAGTACATATCCACACTATACTTCCACACTAGTATACCATACTGTGCTGTCAGTATCACTCCACCCACTGCGCCCCCCTGCCCGACAGACAAACAACCAACTAGGTGGCTGTGTTGCAAGAATCAATACAATACTTCCAAACTACACTTCCACAAGCTTGAGTACACTTCCATTATGGACCATACTACATCACTACACTTCCACACCTTGATACTTACACTTGCACATCTTGAGTAACACTGCAATGCACCTTTCAGACTATACCCACAGTACTCTTTCCTTTGGTTGACTTTACTTTCCACCACTGTTCCCTTTCCACACTACACTTCCACAACCACCTTTGAGTATACTTCCAAACTACACTGATTTCCACAGCACTTGCTCTGCCAAACCCTCTGGCAGACACTTCCACAAGCTTGAGTACATTTCCATTATGGACCATACTACACTCACCAGAAAATAATGACCAATCAGAAAGCTTGTATCACTGGCTTTTTGTAACCATTTTGGTCATATCTTGACAAGATTAAAAGGAAGTGACATGATTGTTGCACTGTTGTAATGAGCCAAAAAAGTGCTACGATATTTATACTGATACCAAAAAGAAATAATGAGTTTCCTTTTTTGGACAACAAAATAACAACAGAATAATGTTGTGGAGAACAAACAAAATAACACAATAAAACCACTTTGCTTCCAAATAAGAACAAACAAAATAAGACAACAAAACAATGGTCGCATCCACACTACACTTCCAGCTCAACTATACTTGGGTTATCCAAACTAATCTTTCATACTACACTTCCACCAACTACTGTTGCACACTACACTTCCAGCTTAACTTCACTGACTCTCCTGTGCTCCTCCAACCCAGTCCCCCACTGTTCTACACTACACTTCCAGCCAACCATACTACCTCCTAGCTCCCCCCTTCCAGCTCAACTACACTACCTCCTAGCTCCTCTCCAGTTGCTGCACTCCCACCAAAAATATTGGTGATTGGTTTGATTGTTGGAGGGAAAATAAGAGCTACGATATTTGTAGAGACACTGAAAAGGAATAATGAGTTTTCCTTTTTGGAAGAAGTTAACTTTGACAACACTTCCACACTAGTGTACCGTGACCACACAAGAATCAATACACAGAGGTTACACTTCCACACCTTGACTACATCCATAGTATTCTTTTTCTTGCTTGACTTTACTTTCTACCACTGTTCCTTTTCCATATCCACATTACTGCACTTGCTCTGCCAAACCCTCTGGTCATTATACTTTCAAACTACTTCCACAAGCTTGAGTACACTTCCATTTATGGACTATACTACATCACTACACTTCCAACCTTGATAAACATTGAGTACACTTTCGACTAACCACACTTCCACATGACTTTCTCAGCTGGGAACAAATAAAAACAAACAAAACATCCAAATAAAATAAGACAACAGAACAACAGGTCACTCCACTTCCCTTACTGTTCCCACTTTCCATCCATGAGTACACTTTCACACCTTGAGTACACTTCTACACTACACTTCCCCACTTTCAAACTCATTAGTACACTTCCATACTACACTTCCACACTACCCTTGCACATCTTGAGTAACACTGTAATGCACACCTCAGTATACTTCCAAACTACAGCACATCCAAAAAATATTGACCAATCAGAAAGCTTGTATCGCCGGCTTTCTGCGACCATTTTGGTCATATCTTGATGAGATTAAAAGAGATTGACACGATTGTTGCACCATTGTGATGAGCCAAACAAGGGCTACAATGTTTGTAGTGATACCGAAAAGGAATAATGAGTTTCCTTTTTTAGATAAATTCTATGATTCCTATCAACTAACTTTCTCCAAGCTAGAACAAATATAACAGATACAAATAAACAATAACACTTGACACAAACCAAGGTCACATAAACAATAACACATGAATACAAACCAAGGTCGCTCCGCTCCCCCCACCCGGTCGCTCCGCTCCCACTACAGTTCCGGACTACAGTTCTACACCTTGACCCACAGAAAAAGCTTCCATACAACACTTTCCACTTCTATCCCTTGACTTACTACACCTACAACTACACTTCCACACCTCAAGTACACTTCCAAGCTACACTTCCTACCTGAGTACACTTCCATCAAACTTCCATACTACACTTCCACACTTTTTCCACACCACGATTACACTTCCAAACTACAATTCCTCCACTACACTTCTATACTACACTTCCAAACTACAATTCCTCCACTACAATTCCACACATTGAATACTTCCAAACTGACTATGCTTCCACACTACACTTCCACTCCATATCAACTTCCACTCCATATCACAACTTCCACACTACACTTCTACACTACAGTTCCACATTCTACACCTTGACTAGACCTCTACACTACAGTTCCATACCTTGACCTACAATTCCACACTACCCTTCATCACTGCTCTCAAGCAGAAAATATTGACCAATCAGCATGCTTGTATCGCCGGCTTTCTGCGACCATTTTGGCCATAAGTTGATGAGATCAAGAGTGATTGATGTGAATGTTGCACTGGTGGAATCAGGCAAACAAGGGCTACGATATTTGTAGTGATACCAAAAATGGAATGTGAGTTTCCTTTTTGAGAATAAATGACTACTGTTCCCACTTGAGTACCATTTCACTTGACTTATTCCAGACTCAAACAAGGATAAACAAAGCTCCTGTAACAAAACAAACAAGGACAAACAAAATAACAAACTCGGTCGCTTCGCTCCCCCACCCCTGGTCGCTCCGCTCCCCCCCACCCGGTCGCTCCGCTCCCACTGCGGCGCCGGCCCCCTCCCCTCCGCGGTAAGTACCATTAGGTTCTACATCGCCGTCCTGAAAGTCCTCTCTACAATTCGACCTCCGTTGTGTCAGCCACGTCGTCAACGCCACCTCTTCTCGTTCGCATCGGCGCACCCACCCCCGAAGAAGCCTA
>JBBPOM010001337.1:0-11716 GCA_038091455.1 Leccinum uliginosum | reverse complement strand
GTAATAACTGATGTGACGTTGAGCGCTGGCACTCGGTCCTGGTTACACAACTACGACAACTCGCAGTTGAGCAATGATTTCTCGATTCGCGCGCTCATTTATCGCTATCATCGCCGCCTTCGTACGTATATATCCTACAGATCGTCCTTGAAAGTTTTCTGATCACCATTATGCATCGTGCTTGGCTCTTGACTTCACTGTGCTCACCTGCCTTGTCATTTCGTTTCCATCGAGCAGGTCCTCGTCTCAACGGTGGCCTTTCTCCATCCGCCTTCGCGCGCATACCTCGACCCGTGGACGGGCGAGTGGTTCGGCGAGGGCGGAGTTGAGGCAGATGCACTGGCACGTCTACCAAACAGTTTCGCTCACGCATATCAAGAAAAAGTCATGGGTGGCAAGGGGGCGAAAGGGAGTGTGATCATGTCCAAACTGGGGAACGAGACTGCCAAGTGCGTTGTCCCGCTCGTCGTCGTCCGTGGATGTGCTCACGATCGAGCGTACATGGTATCGTAGAGCTGAGCTAGGAAGGGCGACATGGAAGTTGCTGTACGTCTCCTTTCCTTTCTTTCTTTCTTTCTTTCTTTGTTTTTATTCCCATGTTCGTGTCGTTGACGTGGATGTCATGGCGGTTCCGACGACTGGTGGATATGTGGAAGTTAGTCACACCATGACGTTGCGGTACCCCGAGGTACGTGTTCTGGACCGGTCTCTCTCGCCTCCGACCTGGGTGCTCGATGACACCCCACGGCCGTTGGCGCATCCCGCTCACACTCATGCTCACATATGATCGTTTTTTCAGAATCCGACACAAGACGAACGGGACGCGTTGGAGGCCTACATCTACCTCACCGCGCGTCTGTATCCTTGTGGCGAATGTGCAGCCGAGTTTCAAGCATTGTTGGAAAAGTATCCGCCACAGGTACGTGATTCGCGTTCCGTCCCGCTGACCCGTGTGGTTGCATCTTCTGTCTTCTGTCTCATATCTCACTTCCCATGTTCCGCGGTTTCGTTCTCGTTTCAGACGGCGTCGCGTCTTTCCGCGAGTCTATGGTACGCCGTCGAGTTTCTTATAAAGGGCGTTGAGCAAATACGCATATATACACAGGTTATGTTCGCTACACAATGAGGTCAACGTGCGGCTCGGGAAGTCGACGTTTGACTGTTCGAAACTAGATTCGGAGTACGATTGCGGATGTGGCGACGCAGACGCGTCGACGCCTACATCCACGGCTGGAGCTGCGCATCCGCAACTGACAGACGGTTCGGGCAACGTGGGTGCGGAGGATCCGATGGATCTGGAGCGGGACATGGGAAAAGACGATGCGACAGGGGTGAGGATGATCAAGGGTGGGCGGCGGTAGCCGTTTGTCAAGGGCGACTCGACGCGTTTCTTATGCTGCCAGATCGCTGATTTCGTTTGTGCAGACACGTAAATTATCGAGCCTAGTTTTTATTACCTAGTAATCAAGGGCTATCAAAATGGCATTCCTTCAGGATGTCTCCACGGGAACAAGCGAAGACGTCAGACCTCAGCCGGGTGGGGTTAGAAGGGAAGTGACTCAGTGAGCCCTGGAGTATATAATCCGGTTTGGCAAAGCTGGCTCTTTCACTGTGCCCTCGTCTGTTCGCCCTTGTTCTTTCTCCTCTTCGAGATGTCGTGGCCACTGCGGCCACACTTGAGCGGTGAACTAGTCAATAAGCATTATGAGCCTGGTTGGCTTGCCAGTCAACTTGAACGATATACGGAAATCCCGGATCCGAACTACAAGACTTTGACGGTGTCAAAGAGTATGTACCCCCGTCCTCTTTCCTGTCTTTTCGTCCGTCTCATTCGCACGTGGGAGCGCACTTGTCCGAAACTCGGGGGACTGGGTACTACTCGTAGAGTCGGCATTCTCCTCCCGGTGCGGCGTGGTATCGGTTTCGCTGCCCAATGGACTCTGCAGTCCTGCGGGCTGATTCAGAGGAGCCTGTTCGCACTGTGTCCGCAAGAATGCCTGCCACTCTGTCGGGTCTATGGCGTATCCTTCTCGCTCTGGGCTGGGAAATGATCCATCTTTAACAGCATGTACATATGCTGCCACGCCACGCTCGACCTCCTTTTGAACGTCGGCGAAATGGCGGACGAATCTGACAGACAGAATAGCATGAGAAAACGCGGTGGGTGCGAAGAACGGACCGAGAGCACGCACTTGGCCTTGTGTCCATGCCAGGTGCCGAGCATGTCGTCCCACACGAGCACCTGGCCGCTCGTTCCGGGACCGGCGCCGATACCAATGGTGGGTATCGTGAGCGTGCGGGTGATGTATTCGCCCAGCTGGCTGGGCATGGCTTCGAGCACGATGGCAAAGGCCCCTGCGCACTCGAGCGCCTGTGCGGCGCGCACGAGTGATGTTGCAGATGCACTGGTGCGGCCCTGTACGCGGTAGCCCGAGAGCGAAGTCGCGCGCTGCGGGAGGAGGCCAACGTGGGCCATGACTGGTATTCCGATCTGGGTGAGTGCCGTCACGTGTGGGACGAGTTCGAGGCCGCCCTCGAGCTTGACGGCTTCGGCGTGGCCCTCCTGGACCAGGCGCACGGCGGCGCGTATGGCATCCTGTGGGCCGGAGGCGTAGGTGCCAAAGGGCATGTCGGCGACGAGGAGGGGGGTGGTGGTGCCGCGGGCGACGGCGCGGCAGTGGTGGAGCATCTCATCGAGGGTGAGACGGGTGGTGGAGGGGTAACCGAGACAGACCTGGGCGAGGGAGTCGCCTACGAGGGTGATGTCGACTGGGTGGGCAGAGCATGCCCGGGCGCTGGGGAAATCGTAAGCGGTGAGGACGGAGATCGGTGTGCTGGCAGCACGAAGCTCTGCGAGATGGGCGATGGTCGTTTTCTTGGGAGATGCATGGATTGCAGGGCGGACGCTCATATGGCGTCGTCCGAGCAGCAGCGCACTGCGAACTGATGCGCGAAAGGACAACATCGGTGTGAGCGATCTCGACGACGCTCCGGCCGAGAGACACTCCGGCTATCTCCGGGACCAAGTCAATAGCCGGATGATGCCATCATCACGTGATATTATTGTGCCACAACGAATATTCCCACGCATAGTCACTCCATCCTCGTCACCATGCCCCGACGCAAAAAAACGCCCGACGTCCCCGACGACCACGTCAGCGAGACCGACCTCGACAGCGTCTACAGCCAAGTCGACCAAGAAAACGACGAGAACACTCCACTCAACGACGACGAGAACGCCTCTGTGCATCCCGTCTTTGCGCCAGTGCATCCATCGACCCCACTTCTCTCCCTCCGCACGCCCCGCTCCCATGACGCCCCTCTCCGCGACATCACCGACCAGTTCTTCCACCCGCCGTCTCCCTCTCCCGTCCGTATCTCGAAATTGAAGCGCTCCGCACCGAACACCCTTGAGCCACCCAGACGTCCGAAGAAACCCAAGTCCCTCGCTTACCCCGCGGACCCACCCAACTGGCTCTGCTCTCGCTCCTCTTCGTCTCTCCCCCCCAGCTCCCCTTTTCCACCCTCTACCGGCAATGTCGACCATGTGTACCCTGCCGTCTATCCCACCACCGCTCGCCACCACTACCATCTTGGGACGCCTTTCAAAGCCTCCGACTCGGACCCATTTGGCTTTGTTGCCGTTGAACGTGCCCTCAAAGCTAAGCGTGCTGCTCCCGCACTACCAGCACAGAAGCCAGTCTCTCGTGTCAGCGCCGTCAAATCACCACCACGAAGCACCGTTCTTTCCCATGGCCATGGCCTGGCCTCATTTTCGCAGCTCGACGCACCGATACCAACGAACAATGAGGACATCGAGGGATTGTATGCGGATGAGCCGGTCGCTGGGCCGTCTCATGTCCATGTGCCTGCGGCACCCTTGTTGATGATGCACAGCGATCAGCCGTTTGTGCAGGTCGAACCGTCGCATTCACAACCTTCCTTTGCGGATCCGCTGCGCACACCGCGCAAGCGCAAGCGTCGCGCGTCGCTATCACTCGATGCGGACCTGGATGAAGATGAGACGGATATACCTTCTAGTCCGTCCCCCGTCAAGGTGTCGGTGGGCGTGCGTCGTTCAAGTCCCAACCGTTTGAGCCACATTCCCGTACCGATACTCACACGTGCCCAGGCGAGGGCTGCGGGCAAGGGGACATCTGCACCACCTATCAAACAACCCTCTCGGACGAAGCGCGTCAAGACCTCGTATCAACGCATTCCCACTCCCTCTTCTACACCCGTGTCCGTGCGTCAGAACTCCAGCGCGAGGCAATCGATTGCTCCTCCGACGCCCCTGCCGCCAAGACGGAGTAAGCGGCAAGCGGTGGTGGGTGCCAGGGTCAGACGCGACGGTACGGCGTCGACGAGCGATGGAGAGGATGTGGGTCGGATGAAACTTCGATCGAGGAATACCAAGGCGCATGCGGATGCCAAACCAGCCACTACGGCGAAGCACTTACCGTCTAAATCCAAGACGTCCACGAGAACGCGGAAGGCCGCGACCGTGGCTGCGGAGAAGAAGTCGACTCGTGGCCGGCACAAGGGTAAGCCCAGTGCGAGGAACGCCAAAGGCACCAAAGGAAAGGGGAAAGCACGTCCTCTGGAGAACGTGTTGGATCTGTCAGACGATACCCGAGAGGTGTGTTCTACCAGCTGATGACGAGGCAGGTCAGAGGCGCTGACAACTTTTATTTAGCAGTACGAAAAGGAACGGCGAGACAGGCTGGAATATTTCAAGCGTCTGGAGGGGTACCAGATACAGAAAGAGAACGTATACGTCGTATGAGTTTTTTTTTTTTTGGTTTCCGCCCTGTCGCTGGCAGAGAAGGGGGGCTATAGGAAGTAATATCATTTGTATGTATTATCTTTGAGATATGTTACATTGGGAACGCCTCAGACCAATGCTGCTATGGACGAATGTCGCCATGCTTATCCATATTCCGATGGCGGCGATGCCCAAGGCGCAGTCGAAACATAGTATTCCAATATGACCTGGAAGTGTTCGATTTAGGTCGATCTTTCGAGCCCGTTCAAGGGGCGCTGGGCACTTCGCGTTTTCTGGATTTCAGGCTATTGCAAACACGTATAGATTGCACCAAGAGTAAGAGCTCAATACCACAACGCCGATTGTTGGACCTGATCGTGAGTCGTTTGCTAGTAGGGTCTGGAGCGCCTATTAGAGGCAATGCGACAAGGGGTCATCGATTTATCGGTGGTTCGACTGTGCGCGCCTCGCACGCAAGGCCTCCAAAGAGTGTAAATGCTCACAATATGCTCAAGTATTCTTCAGCCTTGCGATCGGTGGTCACCCACTACCCCCGTCTTACGAGGATCCGTCGTCTGTTCTGTGTCTCTCCTAACCGCTACCAATTCGACCAGCTCTAGCTGTCCGGAGCCCGGTGAATCTCTCGGAGCGTGTGCAATATATTGGGGATACGTAGGGTGTACCAAGATCGTTCAGTCGTTGAGACTGGTGTCATCCTCAGCTTTTGCAAAATTTGCATACGACCATCCCTACACTGTCGGCCCTGTAATTCATCCAAAGTCATACAGTGTCTTGTCCTCTGAAGCACCGATGCATGCGAGATTTTGGAAAACTCACTATGATGCATGAACATAGAGTGTATCATAGGACACATCAATGCTTTGTTCCCCAGCTGCCTTGGACGACAGAACCAAATATAGATGTCAAATTTGCGCGGTGAGAGATAGACGGTGATTTAAATGCGTCAGCGTGTTTGTAAACACAACAACATCACGAGGATTAAATTTTCACGAACAGGGTAGATAATGCTTTATCGTAGACGCAATAAGTATCTTGCCTCGTCGAGTCTATCAGGCCATATATAGCCTAGGAACGGTTTAAGCCCCATACCTATAGTAACTAAATGGGAAGCATGTGCAATTCCACACATATCTTTGTGCGTGATACTTACTGCCAACATCATGCGTGATGTCACTCAGTGACCAAATGACTACATTACTTCGTTGTGCTCATGTAGTATAATTTCGGGAGTGGTGAAGCTTGCAGAGCAAACATCTGTTTCTTGGGAGGGATAGACAATCTGATTTAATATTCCGATCCACTAAAATCAGCTAGTGTACTAACATCACTCAGATCTGTCCTTTAGAGCTTTAGCAATGAACTACTCATTGATGACGTCTAACGTTCTAACATACTACAGTGGTACATAGTACTATACGACTGGTAGTAATGAATGTTGCCAATATCCGCCATGGCCCCATGACGGCCCCGTGGATCTTACTACTAGTTGTCCGACAATGCAATCTATCACTCCACGCAAACTCTGGCTAGTAGTCAGCAAGGCACCCGGCACTGAGTGAGGAGACTTGGAGGAGACCGCACACAACTGCAAGGTGCAGCGTGGACAAGTCCCATACTTACATGTCAGAGTACTCACCGGTGGTGGGCAGGAAGAGCGAAGAATGGAGAGGAAAAGAGGGCCGGGGTAGATACTTATACTTACTGTAACATTACGGAACAAACAAAGAAAAATAGGTTTGACATACGGTGTCTGGTGTCCTGCATGACTCATATTTTAACTAGCCGACAAAAGTTCCGAGTGCTCCATATGCACTAGGACATCCTGAGGACTAAGTCACTCGGGCCTTACCCGCCTTACGTGTAGCCTCGAAGCCCGATAAGTTCTGTTTTAGGAAATAATAATAATAATTAATTTTATCGCTGCTGTATTCCGAAGATATGATCATCACTTATACGGCCCGTTTTCTGGTCTATACACTCCCGCTGGACTCGCGCATGATGTCAACACTACGACGCCACGACACGACAACGAACAACGAGGTCATGAGTCGTGACTGTGCTGAACAGGCTATATTAATATCTTCCAATGGACATACCATTTGTTTCATTGTTATTTTCATTGGTAACGCAGGTAGAATTATGGTAGTTCTCCGACATGGGTTGGTAAGAGTCTGTATTAAAACAAAACTATGGCAGGTTCTGGGGCGTGTGTGCAATCCGTAACTGTGCTGAACAGGTTATATTATATCTTCCAATGGACGTACCATTTGTTTCATTGTTATTTTCATTGGTAACGCAGGTAGAATTATGGTAGTTCTCGGACATGGGTTGGTAAGAATCTGCGCTAAAACAAGATTATCACAGATTCGGTACAAATATCCCCTTAATGTTGATTCTGATATGGTCTGCTATACCAAGATCAACTGATATCATTTGTTATCTATTTGGTATTATTTGGGGACTACCCCCGGGCCAAGCAACGCTTTCATAGTCCTCGTGATGTACAGGAGTCGAACCGCCTGCTCCTTACAGAGCTCAAGACGGACTCGGCATACATGTATCAGGTATATCTATTCGCTTCGAGATGTGACCTACCTGACGGCCATTGCTTGACCTTCAGGAATTCCACCCGCCGCTCTCGGGTCTTTATAAAAACCGGGCGGTTCAACAGATCCTCAATGAAGTCTTGTTCAAGAACAAGTCCGGCGAAGGTGTCAAGTGGCCAGAATATTATAAGCCAATTCCCATTCCGGCATACGCACTTGCGCTTACGGCGGTAATGGATTTAGTCACGTCGTGAAATAATCTGACATATAATGACTACTAGTTGGAGTGTGCGCTTGACGAATGGGTAACCGGATCACGCGAACGGATTTCTTTTACAGAAGACACGTACGCACCACTCTACAATATACATCTCGACAACCTAGAGTTCTTCCACAAGCACACTCGAAAGTTGAACTTAGTGCCGATGATCATGAGGCGGGCCTATGACCTCGGAAGGTAAGTAAAGATATTGAATGTCACGGTGACATGTTTGCTCACTCGAGTTACAGGTTGCACGCGGGTGTCCCATACCCGCAACCTTGGGTCAACTCAGTCACTATAACTCCTACAGTAATCGAGAATGCTATCAACGAGTTCGAGGTGCTCGAGCCAGATATGGATGAGATCGAGGATGATGGTATGGTGGGTGATGATGAGACTGATGGCTCGGGCGCACAGTTTGCGGATATGGACTGGCCGGATGAAGTCGAAGAGGTGGGGGATGATGAGCCAGACATTGAAGAGGACAGTGAGTAGTTATGGTGGTGTGTCATTGGATCCGGCGGTTGGGTCGGGCGCAGGTTGGATCGGCTGAACATTTTGTTATTCATATACCAGATGCACTATAGCATTATCAGTAGCTACATTGTTCTATATAGCTGCACTACTGGACAAATAGTATGTGCTACAGTGCTACAGTCGTGTGATTCAGGCGTGCTACCATGGCTAATATACCTACTATGAGAAGCTATATCGTTCGACAATACGTGTGCTATATAGTGCTGCAATCGACTACCATAGAAATGCCTCAACTATATAGATGGGACTACTCGACAGCGACTACTCGGGCTACTCGGACTATATAGCACTATGTAGCATTTAGGTTTTTACAGATGCATGCAGTACCTTCGCCGAGGTATGTATTCGAACAACAGTCTAGAAAACGACCATCACCACAAAGCTACAGAATGAAACAGAACAGAATGGATATCGATCAAGCAAGCTGCGCAAACCCGACCCGCGGTGTCGGTTGAGGACCAGTGGAGCGGAGCGGCCCGGAGGGCAGCGACGGGACAGGACAGACGTTGAGGAGTGCCAGGGTCCAGCCGGGAGATGCCGAGGAGTATTAGTTCGAGTTTCTTCACATGTACCGAGCCGTCGTCTTCCACTTCAGAGGGCATTAGCCCACTCTCTCGTGTTCCATCCTGGCCGGTACACCAGTCCCATAATCGAACACGGTATACACACTCTGCAAAAAAGGGGCCCCAATGCTCCAAAATGCTGACGTAATATGCGGGAAAGGGGAATCAACGATCGTTTGCACGACTCGGAAAATGATTGGAGAAATCTCACAAACGCCCTCACCTGTCAGCAGCTGGACCAGTAATGGTCAGCTCATTTGTACCGGTACCATGGTACACTCAGGCCGTCTTCCATCCGTCCATGGTGCATCCTGTGGCGATCATCGTACTCGTCGTGGCTGGATGGGTCCCGGGATGTACCCAAAATCATGCTGCCGATACTGACCGACACCGCGCCTTCTAGGCCACCGTAGAACTTCAAGTTACAGAAACGTGCCCTGTCTTTATCCTTGCAGACGACGACATCGAAATCACGGTATGTACCTTGCGTGCAATTCGCACAAACGGTCGCTGAATTGTTATCGTAGTCCGATACTAAAATCATCGCACTGACGAACCCAGCGGAAGTCGATGTCGAGCCCATATGGGCGACACCAAGGCCTTGAAAGGCAAGATCGTCAAGGAACCATCATTGACCGGTCTTTTCTTTGACCCGAGCAGTGTGACATGATATCACTAGACCGCAGGCTCAACGCGTGGTACAAGTACACCGCGCAAAGCTCAAGAACGGCGACTGGGTGGCTGTCAAGATCCAGAAGCCAGTCGTCACCAAACAAATCGAGTGGTATCTCGGCGCATTCCACGTCGTGATGCATGGCAGATTTCATCAACAGCCATGCAAAGACAAAAGCTGTATTTCGTACAGGAAGTACACAACGCGCGTGTCACCGCTCAGTTTATCGCCGCGGAGCCACGTCTCGCTGGAAAAGTGCATATACCCAAGGTGTACCAGGTATACTCGTCCAAAAAGGTCCTCAACGCCGAGTGGGTCGACGGCGTACGCTTGATTGGCCATGCTGCAATTCAAAGCCTCATGGGCGAGGACGGTCCGTCATTGAGAGGCGTTCGCTTCAAGGGTGGCCTCAAGTCAATCATACTGACCATGATCGAATTCTTCAGCGCACAAATGTTCAGCTGGGGTTGGGTTCACTGCGACCCGCACCCTGGCAAAATCATAATTCGCCCCAATCCCTCCAACCCTCGGTATCCCCAATTGGTATTGCTCGATCACGGACTGTACGTCCGCGTGCAAGAGTTGTTTAGAAGAGAGTACGCGACACTCTGGAGTGGCCTGCTCGCTGCGGACTGGAATGCGATCGAGCGTGTCACGACGTTATGGGGCATTGGCACGCCAGACTTGTTTGTAAGTGCGACATTGATGCCCCTGGTGAGGTACGGCAAGAAGAACGGCGGATCTGTAGAGCAGTTAAATCAGTACGAGCAGAGCATGCAGATGAAGGTCAAGTTGAAGAGTTTCTTGACGGATACAGACAAGACGCCCAATGAACTCATCTTCCTCGGAAGGAATATGAGGTGAACGCTTCCGTGGCAACAGGCAACTTGAAGTACAATGGTTGACTGGCGTGTGTTTCAGGATCGTTCAAGGTTGATACTCGTGGGTCTTTCTCCTACTCGTCTAACAATTTGGCCATAGGAAACAACCAAGCGCTTGGATCACCGGTGCTCACCCGTGAACCGTATCAACCTGAAGATTACCAGATTCTGGGCCTCAGCGTCCTTGATGACCAATCTCACGCTGGCGCAAAGTGCCAACGAATACTGGCGCTATCTCGAGTTTCGGACCGTAATGTTGTCAATCGACTGGGCGTTCTGGTCGAGCAAGATGCGTCAGTGGGTTCGGCAACTGTTTGGCCTATCGAGCATCGGTTTCGAGGACGAGCTCAGGGAGCGGTCGATGAGAGGGTTTGCGAAGAGCACGTTGGGAACAGATGTTGGGTTGGGTGTCTTTGACGGGTAGTCGTTAGAGTACTAACCTGGACTGATATACTAATATTGCTGGTGCCTTCAAGTTACTAGGCTAAGGCATTCAAATTGCCCTACCTCGATAGGCGTCGCGTGTATTCTTGCGTCGATCGATGATTGAAATCTTACAGATCGCATTGTTTGCCAGACCTCGCCCTCACCCATCCCGCCGACATGCCTCGAACAGACACGATGCACACTGTGAGGCAGTACGAGGAAGAACAAGTGTATGAGGTGATGACCAAGACATGATTCACATTGAAAATTACATAATACATGTATACTTTCCTCTTCAACCTCAACCTATACAGGTACTCTCTTCTCTCATTTTTGTCCATCCCCACTGCCTTTCATGATGATTCATTGCTGTGCACCAGACCGAGTGCTTCCCGCTCCTTGAGGAACATTCACCCTGGCCCTCTATAATACGCTTGAGGGTCCTGACTACTATTTTTCCTTTTTCTCATGTCCATCATCGATTGACTAATCTCTTGCTCCGTACGCACAGGCGGTGAATGGATACGCATTCGAGTCTCAGGTCAAAAAACCCCAAACGAGCGCCATGTAATTTATCGTCAAGAACTGCGCCCCCTCCTGCTGATCCACTGTCAGGTCACCTCTTTGAAGGTCATCGGTTTCGCTCCCCACAGCTGTATTCCACAGGCATCACACTACCCTTTCTCACTTGTAAAGTGATCTCCTCATACTGTATGTGATGCCAGCTGGTGCACGACATTGTTTTCGAGTTCCTATTCAAGAGCTAAACATGTAGATGTGTTATATACAATCGCGAGCGAAGTCATCGTACATTTCCCTCAATTTCGTCGTCTATGCCGGTGGCGTAATTTCCTGCAGCACCAAGTCATCAAAGGTACCTTCATCTCCACCGAACTTCTGGATGCTCTGCTGAATCTGCTCTAGGGTCGCTGGTCCAGTGATACGGCAAACACTCTTCTCGATATCATTCCACACATAATTCAACGTTCCTCCGGATTTTGGCGTGGCCTGGAAGATGAAGAGGACATTTCCGAAATTCGGG
>JBBPOM010001336.1:0-11724 GCA_038091455.1 Leccinum uliginosum | reverse complement strand
GTGGTATTGCATACGGGCGAGGGTTGACGAGGACGATGTGATATCTGGACGAGTCGAGCTTGTTGGAGAGTCCTGAGGCTATGGCTATTCCTGCTGGGCCAGCGCCGACGATGACGACGTTCTGCTTGGAAGACATTGTTGGTTGCTATGTGACTTGTCCATCGATCCGGGGGGCTTTTATGAGTCTTTGGATGTCATGCTGACATCGCCTCCTGCCTGTGGTCCCTGGGTTTCTAAGCCGCAGCGACCATTCCTACTAAGCAGCCCCGTCGAGATGCCACCTCTCTCCGGAAAAAAACGTAAAGCCCAGCTCAAACTCAAACGTGCAATCAAACGCGGTGACGCCCCTGGATCCTCCTTGGATTCACAGAAACGCACCAAACAGACCCGTCGACATGTACCACAGGCGAGGCTCGCAGCTGATCACTCAGCCAGGAATGCGCGATCCCTCCAGAGCCAATTTGTAAAGCTCGACAAGGGCTTTCTAGAACTCACCAGATCCCTTGCAGGTTCCATCGTCCTCAGGAGACCCATCCCGAGCGACGCGGTATTACTCAGACAAGATCGGTTTACCTCCGAGCTTGCTCAACAGCTCTCCGTGCCAAAGAGGCCCAGATGGAGGTACCAGATGTCCAAGGAAGAGCTCGACGCAAACGAGCAGGCTTACTTTCGCACCTGGCTCGCACAGCAGGATGCCGTCGTCGACCAATGGCAACGCACATCAAATCCGCTCCTGTCGTCCGATGTCGCCGATGTCGATGATTCGGAGACCCACCTGATGCCCCGTCCCCCAACACACTTTGAAAGAAACATTGAAGTTTGGAGACAGTTGTAAGCCGATCTCACCTCATACGGACTGCGATCCATAACACCGTCCAGCTGGCGCGTCACAGAAATATCCCAGGTCCTTCTCGTCTTGCTCGATTCCCGTTGTCCCCCACTCCATCTCCCTCGTTCTCTCTCTGCCTATCTCGCTATTGCCCCCTCTTTCCCGCAGACAGACTCAGATCAGCGCCCGAAACAGCCTCTGGGATCCAAGGCTTCCCGCATCATTTTTGTCCTTACCAAAGTGGACATTTCAGGTCCTGAGCGTGCCTCTTCTTGGACATCCTTTCTCGCAGCCAATTATCCCGACGTGCCAATTGTCCCCGTCGAGGCGTATGCTCCGAAATCGCACCTCCCGACCGAGCAAGGTCCCACTCGATATGAACCACATCTCCCCGGCACGTTCAGGGAAAGACTGGTTCACACTCTCCAGAATATCCATCAACAGCTGCTCCAGCCTCCTGAATGGGTAACAGTTCCTCGTACCGGGGAAACAGAGCAGGAACGAGTACAGAGAATCGATAAATGGACACCTAGAGTAAAGAGGGTCATCGATTGGGATGCCGTCCTCCACGCGAAAGGAAAGCTGGTTGGGAAGGCAGTCGGTAGTGCTGCAGTGCCGAAAGAGCAAAAAGTCGAACACGAGGGGGAGCCCGACCAAGCAAATGATCTCGGGGTCTTGGACAGCGAAGATGAACAAACGGACAATGTCCACGAGTGGAAGGAACCCGACTTTCTGACGGTCGGAGTCATTGGTATGGGGTAATTCTGGTCTTGTGGGTGCCTACCGATGCGACTTTTGCTTTCACAGGACAGCCAAACGTGGGCAAGTCGTCTCTCTTGAATGCGATATTCGGAACCACACGAGTACGTGCATCACGAACCCCTGGCAAGGTGTGTGATCGCGCTGCCCGTCGTGACCTATCTGACTACATCGACAACTAGACGAAACATTTTCAAACCCTCTTTTGGACCTCGGACGTCCGCCTGGTTGACTGTCCAGGACTTGTTATGCCCTCACTCGTACCAATGGATATTCAAGTATGTATATATATATATATATTCCGCTTCCAGCATGGCATCAACTTTGAAGAATAGGTCCTCTCGGGCGTTCTTCCGATTTCTCGGGTCGCTGCAGTGCCTTTCTGTGTACACCAACTCGCTCGCCTTCTCCCCCTGGAGCAGATTCTAGAGCTCACACATCCCTCGCTTTCTATCTCATCTGCATCGACGAACGAAGCCTCCTCAAAGGCCAATGCTCGCGTCAGCGCTGCACCCGCTGACGCCATCTCGGATAAGCGCACCTGGCGACCGGGACAGCGTCCACCCGAGCAGACCAATGTCGAATCGAGCGCGCCGACTCAGAGATGGACGGCGAACGATATCATGACTGCCTACGCTAACAAGCGGGGGTGGGTCACTGCCAAGGCTGGGAGACCGGACATCCATCGGGCTGGGAACGCCAGTGAGTTGCTCTACGATGTTAGAGCCTTGCGACTAATGTGAATTGGACAGTATTGAGGTCGAGTCTCTTTACAATTACATTTCACTCCGTCTATGCCCACCTGCTCGCCCTCGCTCGCGGCTCACCGTTGCTTCTATGTCAATAAATACACCGATCACCATGCCTTTGAGACTGCTTCATAGGCAGACGCGTATTCTGACTAGCTCAGGGTCTGTCGGGCCACCGTCTCTTTCTATCTGCATTCATGCAGTTCATGTAAGTTTGTTTCCATGTCTTGTCGTGCTCGAACGACCGCCATGTTTTCAGGAACATGCTGTTCGACGTGCTGCACGTGTTATCTGGGATCGTGTGCTCGGACGTTCAACAAAGGACGGCCGTCTTGCTTTCCGAGGCCATTCTATCTACGATCACGAAACTGCAGAGGACCGATGACATCAAGTCGTGCTTCAATCTGCCGGGGCAAGGTTGACGCGGGTTCATTGCCTACCGAGCGCCTGTTTGGACTTCTTCAATGAGCTTGCTCGAGTGGGTGTTGGACAATAATAACCGTTCGGAGCTGGTACGCGGCAATATATAGTAGTATGCTTGCCTGATCAACTATCTGTATCTCGTTTCTGTGAACGACGGGCACGTGGACGTGGAAACCTCCTCCTCTCTGGTCGATACGTCTTGGAAGCGGTCGATGGCGTTGTCGGTGTCTGCGCTCGGTTCGAGGGATGAGCTACGCGGTGGGTCTGGGTCCACGCGGTCGTCGCTGATGCCTACACGCGTGCACACATCGTGCGTTGGAAGCGGTGGTATCGTCGATGCGGTATGGCGTCTCCGGGTGCGTCGAACCGTTTCGAGTCTCTTCGTGTGTGTTGACTGACGGATTGCGCAGATGACTTAAACCCGTGTTTATGATGCTCGCATCGCTGGGTATTAAGCACACGACGGCGAATCACCAGGTGGGTCGCGCGTGTTACGATTGGTTCGTTTGCGTTGTACTGATTTGCTTGCTTAGGCCCTCGATTTTTTGTCGAGCCATCGAGACACGATCGCGATCATGCTCAAAAACGACAATGGCCCCCTGGCCCTTACCCCACTTATATACACCATCGACCAAGAAGTTGACGCCTCCACCCACTACCAACCCGTTCGCAGCTACAATCGGGTACCACTGGCAATCCGTCACCCTCATACGGGTAGCGCTACCCATCGCCGCAAACGTGTTCCCCGTCCCCCCTAAGTGGGCCCCAACCCTTCTGCCATCTGCATGATGACATCCCCACCACTCCACTCCCGGTACGCCTTCTGCAGCGGTTCAAGGCACGTTTTCCATTGATTTATGTTCACCGTTCATCGTGCTGAGTACCCCTTGTGATACAGTTGGACGAGGGGGACGAACGGTCGATGATGACGGGGTAGTGTGCTGGCTGCACCACGACGGACGATGCGACGACGCCGACGAACGACATGCCGTGCCACAACGCGACGACGACGCTGACGCAGCGAACGGCGCACGACACGACGACGACGAACGACGTGACGTGGCATCACAACGCGTCGACTGACGCGATGGCACGCCACGCCACGATGCCATACCACAGCAGTGTGGACGCACAGAGTGTGTGCAGTACGGGTACGGGGACCCGTGGCCACGGGTAGCAGTTGGATGCGGGCGGGGATGACGCACGTCAACTGCGATGCGACTGGACGACGACGACGACACGACTCGGACGGCACCGTAACGCCGCCCTCATTGCCACGGCCCACGGGGGTATCATGGCAAGTACGGGTTGCCGTTGGCAGGGGTACTGCTGCGTGTCCTTTACACAAAAAAAGGTATTCCTGATACTTCTAGCTTACTTGTAGTCAACTTGCTACACACTCGCCAACGACTTTCTCGGCAGCCTGCGTTGTCCCATTCCCGATCCCTTAAACTGAAGCTGGAAGTAAATTTTGTCAGGTGATTGATAATATCATAGAATAGAACTATCATTGATGTAATCAAGACGCGTTTTTGTATGCATGTACAAATTATGAGTATTGCGGTGGATGGATTGTACGGAAATAGAAAAGCAGCAGCACCCCATTCCTGATCCCTTAAACTGAAGCTGGCAGTAAAATTCGTTGGGTGATTGATAACGCCATACGGTGTCATAGAACGGAGTTATCACCAGTTAAGCATAGGCACATCCAAGTAAATAAGGCGCGCTTTTGTATGCATACTCACCACAGTCTCAAAAGGAGGTCAGTGGGACAGGTCAAAGCAATTCGCAAAAGGTAGAACAACGCATGTGAATGACCTCCCACACACCATGCACACACACAAGTGGTATATGGTTCGCAGAAAACCGCCAATCGCGCAAGTTAATGAATATTGGAAGCGTAGAGACAAGTGCAAAACTACAGACTTGGAGGTGACCGGTGACGGGTCGTAGACCTCACTTGAGACAAGTAAAGTCCTCATCCAGTCTATACCCGAGGCATAGGTCGTCCTGGCTTGGCTCGTAGCTTTACGATAACACGCCCGAGCATCAGAGCGGTGAACGCTGATAATGAATACCTAATGGCGCGGGATCAGATGTGCACAATGGAATAGCACATCGACATACCAAGTGATCACGTAGGACAGATGAGCATTCCGCACGTCTACCGTGGCTGGGCGTCCAATTGGTATACCTTTACTGAGGAAGGCAGTTGCGTCGCCAGCATGGCCATCTGCGAACCATCGATCCGTGGATATCCCCAACATTACATGGCTACTCACCGAATACTTGCTCAATGAAAACAGGTTGAACGCCAGCAGCTTCCCCACCTGCTGATTCGGCCATAGAGTTGATATCTGCCCAGTACCACTTTCCCTCTGCGGGCTGGTTGTCTGGAGTGAACGAGTTTCGTGTGTGCGGTGTGCGGAGCATGCCGAGAACCTGGACTTCGCCTTCCTCGTCATGGGCATAGTTATCGGCAAAATCCTTGCCAATGAAGCCACGATCGACGAGAACAGTAGTGCCATCCGTCCTCACCAGAGGAGTGATAACGTGGTACCCATGAGTGCCATCACGAACGCGGGGACCCAGTAACATTGAATGCGCATGATCCCAACGACCCCGGAGCAAGACTCGGCGATAAGCAAATTCTGGTATCACAGAGACACTTGAAGTTACAAAAATTAGAGTCCTTCTGTCCGAGAGGAGACACGTTCACACTTTATTCGTCCTGGAAGTAGGATGGGGTCGCGTTGCAGTTTTTCATCTAGTTCATCAATCAGATTGATCTTCCACTGAAGTCGCTGGAGTTGCCATGTGCCCAAAGCGAATGTGAAAAATGGAATGAAACCCAATAGCAAGATTGTAGGGCTGGACCAGGACAATTTCCTTGCAACGTAGCTGGATGTCGCGGATTCTGAGGTGTGTATCAGACGGTGTGATTGTGGCCACTGACAGCGGTGGGTCGACCTGCTAATTGTCGATGCGCGCTTGAAGAGCCCGCTACGAAATGGCGAAAACATCGAGAGCGTGAGTGTGGTCGAACTCTCAAGATCTCACGAGCACCGGAAAAGCCATCTCGTGACTCGGACGTCTAGCCCAACATCTGCTAGCAAGTCGTACCGAAAATATCCGGGTTTTGACATTGGTGCGGTGACGACGTACAGACTAACAAAGACAAGGTCGAACAAGAGCTAGTAGTAGTACTAATTAACATAAAGAAAGAGGATAAGTTTGGGCAGAATGAGGATGACACTGCTCGTAACTACTTAATGCAGTCGGTCCGAGTCTCTAGCCTACATTTCCATGATGGCATCTCTAATAGTACAAGGCGGAAGTGTCAAGAACTTAAGATTTAAAATACAGTGTGAACAGACCGAACCCGTTCCTGAACCAGAGCCCGAGCCCGGGACCAGCGGAGGATCTGAATGGATAGCGTTCCTGGGCTCTCTAGCGGTCGCTCATACTGGTGAACACAGCATATATATGTCAGAATCTGAAAAACGAATGAATATGTTCAAGATACTTACTACGTGGGAATGGAGTCGCCGTGCGGACACAGTCTAGGACCCTGTGGGTATATACCACGGTCTCAGCGACCCACTGTGCTCTTCTCGAGCCTGCAGAGAAAACGCCAAGCAGGCGTGACTCCCTCAGATACCACCGAGGTGCATCTCGTTCGTACTGTGCGTTGTGACGATACAGTTCGTTGACAGACAGAAAGACGGCGCGGGAAAATGTATAGCACGATGTTTTCATGATATTGTAACGAGGCAAGTGTTGCTTGATGGTCATGATGAGGATGAGAACATTTTGCAGTGGAGGGGCTACAGCCACCTCCCAACGGAGACTGTGAAGACGATGGTCTTCTGACTGTGGAAGTGCATTGAGGACCGTAGCCGTATCATATGGTGAGCCGTAGAGACCAATCCAACTTGAACCAGGCAGTCCATTTCCACGGATGCTGCGTTCGATCCGAACGGCAATCGGATTGATGGGTCCCTGCTGACCAGGGGGAGGTCGGGTGATAATGCGAAGATACTGGTGTTGACACTGAGAGGTAGTTTTGAAATAGGTGAACTCCGTGATAACGTAGCCGGCATGCATTGACAGGAACGTGTTGCACCAGTCGACGAGATCGACGGCGACAGCTGGGATGTCGGGAGCTTGTAAAGGGAAGTGGTGGAGAAGGATCTGAAGTGGAATTCCATCTATGTTCTTTTCTATGCACTCTCCGGACATGATGATGGAATACTAGATGTCAAAATGATAGGGGTTACATATCATCTTCACAATGACGCGTTATCCCTACCGTCACGTCACAGAATATTTGCAAGAAATGTAAGATCCAGGCATACATAGATTGCTCGCGGTGCTACTGGACGATGTAACACGCTGGAAATGTAGAGACCGACTGCATTAAGCAGTTGTGTTATCCTAATTCTGCCCAAACATCCTCTTCATCCCGCTCCCGAGCTGCCTGAACGGCGAGTGGCATATCCGACATCCTCTTCGGCTGCGCTTCCTCCTGAGTATCAAACAAAACAGGTTCGCCGACGAGTGGTCGACTGAGCTCTGGATCTTCCTCTTCTTCAAGATCAAGGTCAAGGCTACGATAACCCGCACGACGAATCGCAGAGATGTCGATAGGCTTCGGGCGCGAAAATATCGACTGACCGGACCTGCCAAGGGGTTAATCTATGGTAACGTGTCGCAAAATGCAAGCGCACTGTCTCATGACGGCAGCCAAGCGACCGAACTGCAGCACGTTACGAGCAATTAGTAGAAGGGTGTCGAGTAGCTCTTCCTCCTTGCTTGTGGCGCCACAGTGCGCGAATGCGAGTACCAGAAGGGTGATTGCGCAAAAGACGGTGAGGATGAGATCAAGGACGTTGTAGGGTGATTTCCAGAATTGCTGAGCTTAGATTTAGTCCTCTCGATGCCAATTGCGGATCCATGTCGGTAATACTCACCCTCCCAAAGGCGACGAAACGAACGGCAACTTCAAGAATCATTGAAGTGTTGATGATGATCTCTAGAACGTAGAAGGCAGCACCTGGACACCCGTCTGACAAACTGAGTGCGACGGTCGTGACCGAGAGCGCCGCCATCACTAGATAGAGGATGATATACGTCCGTGAGTGTACGAAACGATTGGCAATTCCACGCGTTATTTCTTTGCGGGTGAGCGAGTATATGGAACGCGGAGGCCTGTGGTGGTAGGGCATGAGTCAGTGGGGATTGACCGCCTGCAGAACAGACACGAACGGTTGTTCTGAGGGTGTTGTTCCCGCTGCATCGTTGGTATCAGACATGGTCGAACAGAAACAAGTATGGTCGTCTCATCCTGAGCATGGCCCCTCGACTGAGCCCGGGAAACAGGGGAAAACAAATGGGTACAAATACATCTCCGCTTACTAAGATATATCACTCTATCGCAGACCACAACAAGTACTCAAGTTTTCATCGTACAAGCACAATTTAGCCAAGATGGGTGGCGGAGACTTGAATATGAAGAAATCCTGGCACCCGCTCCTGCTCAAGAATCAGGAGCGGGTCTGGTTGGAAGAAAAGAAGGCCGTAAGTATCCTCTGCCTCTATCGTACGTCATCCAACCAACACACGTCCCCAGCTCGAGGAGAAGAAGAAGCTTGACCAGCTGCGCAAGGAGAAGGAAGAGGAGCGCCAGCTGCAGGAACTTCAACGCCTCCAAGAGGAGCAGACAGGAAAGAAACGCACCGAGAAGCTAGAATGGATGTATACCACTCCAGCCACGGGCAGTAGCCAGAACCCCAGCGACCTCGAGGATTATCTTCTGGGAAAGAAGCGAGTGGACAAGATCTTGACTGCGGATGAAAACGCAAAGGTACGTCCCGTCCCCGGTCGTTGCTTCGTTTTCTGACCCATCTTCCAGCTGGGCGCTTCGCACAAGAACTTCATCGCCGTCCAGAACGCCAACACAGCCAGAGATGTCGCCTCGAAAATCCGCGAGGATCCGTTGTTGGCCATGAAACAACAGGAGCAAGCCGCTTACCAGGCGCTCATGTCCAATCCTCTTCGCCTTCGTGAAATGCAGGAGCGAAATGGTATCAAGCCCAAGAAAAGCAAGAACAAGGAAAAGAAACACGAGAAGAAAGAAAGGAAGCGCAAGGAAAGCGACGAGGACAGTGAACGTCGTGCTCACGGACGTACACGCTCACGAAGTCCTACCCCGGTGGATGATTATAGGAGGCGCCGCTCCCGTTCATACGAGCGGTATGGTCGGGATTACTCAAGGCGTTCACCCAGTCCCTATGCTCGTCGATCTCGGTCGCCACATCGCTCAAGCCGCAGGGATGAATACAGCTCACGAAGAAGCCGAAGCCGAAGTCCTGGCTCTTATCACAGACGTCGAGATGATAATGTTCGATCGTGGCCTCGATCTGACGGATCTGATGACAATAGACGCGATCATCCAAGATGCGAGGGGCGCGAGAGCCAGCATTCTGACGACTTCAGGAAGCGCCGACGAAGTCCTAGCCCTACGAGGAACACTGCAAAGCGTTTCCGGATGACCCCCCCTCCAGCTCAATATCGTCCTCGTCAAGAGGATTCGACTTCAAAGCCTCTCAACAATGCCGAGGACCGTGCTGCGCGATTAGCTGCCATGCAATCCAGTGCCTCCATTGTGGAGTCTGACCGGCAGAAACGTTTACTGGAACTCTTGGCAAAGGAGAAGGCAGAGCTGGAAGCCGAAAGCGAAGCAAGGCTCAAGTCGAGAGGTATGGGAGGGTTTTTGAGCAACGAACAGAAAAAAGTGTTTGGTGGCGAAGGAGGTCTGGAAGATAGGATCAAAAGAGGACGTGGTGGCCTCGTCATTGATGCGGACTGAGAACTATTTGCGGTATTGTCCTTCATATACTCTTCCCCATTTGTACGCTTGTTGCATTACTGTCTCAATTACAGTTGATGTCCCTAACCCCATGAAGTATGACGAGTCTTACTAACGGAACCACCAATCTTCCACCAATGGCCTCTAGGTTAAGCTATGGACAGCGACAGACTTCCCATCTCCAGCGGCACCGTCTGCAAGCCCTCTCGCGAGCATTCGAGAACTTCGTAGTCGAAACGGTTCGCGTCACGGTCCTTTGCCGGTGGCGTGTGGGAGACAAGCAAGCTGAAAGCCTGTCCGAGAAATAACTTTTTCCGACGGGTGTGCGGTGGAACCTCCCCAGAAACGCTGAGCAGCGTGGTATACTCGAGGGATTCTGTGTGAGATCTCTGCGTCACATGATCAACGAGGCCCATTGGCTCCATCGTTGCCGACGACGTACCTCGGCTGCCAGACCTTTGATTCGGTAGCGATGGCGCTTGACTTGGTGCCGCGAGACCGAGGTGAGCGTCTCCCATTTCCAGAACAGGTCGAACGAAGACTGGCGTTCGGAGCGTCCCTTCTCCTGGGCTACTTTTGGGTATAATGAACGGCCCTGGCCAGTAGACGTTAGCTTCTGAGTTTGTGTGGGGTAACCGTGGTCGGCAGGGATCCATGCATTTACTGCCTTACCTTCCTCTGTCGGTCCGCCGGCGGCACCGTCAAATCGGAAGCAAAACGAACGTGGGTTTGTCTAGGAGATGTGGGGGCCATCGATGCCAGATCGTGGTCGCTGTGGAAAAAATGGATCATGGTCCTGATGTTGTTTCAAGCTAGTTGAATTGTGAAACATCCAGACCGATTGGATATGAATCGTTGAACGTGTAGTAGCAGTCATGGACCGAATGGCAACGCATCAAACAAGAAAATGCAATTATGACGTAGGTAGCATGCAGGCATGGAGATACACAAACCAATTAAACCAAGTCCACGATCAACGCGACGGCGGAAACAACCGATTTCACTAACAACTTTGCAGCGACAGGAACCAATGTCAAGCGACGTCGGTGCCAACTGCTGCACTGCTCTTTTGAAGGTGTCCACGTAGGATGAGAGCAAGGTCCTGGAAGTCGCAGTGAGCCACGTAATGCTTCAAATAGTGATACGTCTTACAATGACTAAATGGACGAAGTCAATTTTTGCGTTGTCTCTGCCGAGGATTTCGGAAACCACGGTACGTAGACCTGCCATGCAATCATCCTCGAGGGTTGTCGGCTATGTTCTGCAATCAGCCGGAAAAAGAGGATGGGCTACATGTTGTGTACCGACCAATGAAAATGGGATGTGAATTGGATTAGCGAGAGCTTCTATCATGTCGTCCTCGAAGTCAGCATCCTCGGCAAGTTCCTAGGGGTACAGAATAGTAAGACCTTATTTCTGCATTAGCTGAGCGCTCGCACCATCGTCTCCGTAGAAATGAACGACGAAAGAGAGCGTGTTGTGCCATAGGGATGGTGTCTTCTGCAATGTAAAGATTTATAGCTCGGGAGCCTCGTATACGGTAACCTCGGTGTGGTCCAGGGAGAGCATGACTGTTCGTAAGGAATGGACATTTAATGCGGGCGTGAAAGGGAAAACGTGCGGTCTGGAGGATCGGGAGGGAAGAGGGAATAGGTCGACCAGCCATGCTGAGCCAGTTTTGAGCCCTCGTGCACGTTTCGGAGGCATGCAGAGCGTATTTATCGATTTAGAAGGCCGCGTTGCAGCGGAGGATCTCCGCTCTCTGGTTTTGGTTGGGAGACTACTTGTCTGTCTGCGGTGAAGGGGTAGGTTCAGGGTACTTGGTGGTCAGTTCGGGATCCCGTCATCAAGCAGTGTTACTGCTTACATCTGATTGGTCCAAAACCTTGTTAGTTCCGTTCCCCACTAGAATGACGGCCGCACTACGTCGGCAATTACCTTGTTTATCCTAGTTCGGCCTAAGTTGTAGTTCGGCCTAAGTTGAATTGCTTGCCAATTTTCCTCAGTGCCCGAAATACCAGAGTGATCCGGCGCCCTAGCCAACCACGAGCTTCATTTGGTTGGCGGTCTCATGAAGTTCAAATTGGATTGGA
>JBBPOM010001335.1:0-11735 GCA_038091455.1 Leccinum uliginosum | reverse complement strand
CCGCCTTCCTTTAAGTTTGATACAGGTTTCGCAATGGCCAGAGCTTGAACCAGTCTGCCAGCGACTGCGAGAATGGTTATCGTAATTAATCGCATCCTAGAGGAGTGGAAAAGGACTGGCGGTGAAACGTCCAACTGCAGACCTCAACCAACACTAAGAATACCACGGCCATCAAGATAGGAACAAATCGAGAGTTGAAGATCTCAAACTGATGTTATGCCATGGAATGATCCGAGTGGCTTACAAGAACACCGCGCAGAACAGAACTTGATTGAAGGCTGTTACAGATGATAGTTGAAACATAAACCCTTTGCCGGTAAATTTGGGGGACAGGTCGTGTTACGTTGTGAAGCTCGGAATGCATTTTCCGTACCATATCGTTTTGCAACTTGTGGAGGCGCCGGCTGTGCCGGCAAAAATCTTGCTTATCGCACAGACATTGACATAGAAGAGTCAGACCCGGTGAAAACTTACTGTGCTCAGATCGGTCGACGCAGGTTTTTATGTGCGATAAGATAATTTATACGCAATGAACATCGTGGGTTCTGTTCGGGGTTAGATACTGACCCGGCAGCAGCGCAGAGAGGGTTCGGGTTCGGGAAGCGAATATAGTCGCGTGATCGAGGGTCCCGAGCGCAGGTGGGGATGTGAATGAGACGAGCCATGGCTGGGCAAAAACAGACGTGGAGATGCAGCTCTGGCAGGAACGGGCTAGGGTTGGCCAACAACTTAGTTCATGTTCCACATCTGCCAACTTGAGGGCACAAACCTGACTCGCATGCCGCCGGATATGTTGAGTTCTTTGATGCTCGTCATGCTGGGGTATGAGTCAAAATGTATTACTCAATTGATACGCGCCAGCGACGGCCCAGCGTCCGTCCCGAAAAGATTCTACGTCTGCTCAGACAGCTCTGGCGTGTTATGTAACCTGCCACCAGACCGCCGATGGAGGCAGCATAGACTTGCGTCGCTGATTGCTGCTCAGATATAATGAACGAATGAAACACGAGAATGCAGTGGTGGTACCTAAGATCGATCTGCCATACTCCAGTATTAAATGGCTGTCGAAGGGCGTCCTCCCAGATATATTCCTCAGAGTGGAGATAACTCAATGTACGGTGTGAGGGAGGACTTGCGGTGGGCGAGGCATCGGTCATGAGATCTTCTTCTTCTCGTAGTCCGAGAGGCGTCTGGTAACCTTGTTAGCAGCTGCAAATGGGTGAGAGACGGACTGGAAGGAGGCGAAGAGGAGAAAACTCGCGCAGGCTGATGGGAACCTCGTACTCTCACGGTCGATGTGGGCGCGGTGTAACCTAGAAATTTCCGCGAGTAATTCAATTCAACTGCAACCTTTTGAGCCATGAATGCATGACGGTAACAAGCATTTGCTTAGTCAGCAAGGAATTACCGAGTTGCTCCGCCAGTGCAATTTCTTGACAGTGACCAAGTCTAAGTACCCAGGTAAATTGCCCTCGGCCCACACAGATTTACAAATGAATGCTCATGATAATCCACGTAGCCCTTCTCTGCTGAAACTGTCACTCTTTCTTCCAAAAACACCAACCCTTCCGAGTCTGACATGTCTACGACTCTGAACGTATGTCATGTGCCCGCCAACCAACACTGAGCACCTACTCATGTCCTGCCCTTGTCATAGGTTGCTCGTTATACAGCCTTGGCGTCGGGCATAGTCTATGGAATTTACCACCACCGTTCACTACAAAAGGCTCACGACCAAGAGAAGGAACACCACGCGATCCACCGTCGCGAGCGACTAATAGAACAAGCCAAGGATATGTGGCGCCAGAAGAAACAGAGCGTCAAGGGTGACGGAGGTAAGTCATTCTTTGGGCAGTTGGCGTCGTCCTCTTTCCACTTTCATTCATCGAGAGTCCCCGGTCACGCTAATTCCTCGTCCTATTCATATTTCTGACACGTTTTCACTACAGTCATAACAGACCCAGAGCACCCGCGGTTTGACTTGGAGAAACTTTTTTCTAAATGGGAGAAAGAGTATCAATAGATCTTTCATCTCGTCCCTCCCGTCGTCAATGTACCTTGCTAGAAAACACGCTTTCTGTCGGGCAAGGCTGACTTACTAAGCCACATTCTGCTCGAACACAGTGTGCGTGAATGCATAGATAGCCTGAGGTACCGTGAACAAGATTTTACGGAATGTGACAAAAGCGGCACTTACATTCCCAGAATCCGGGTTTCCAATCATGAATTTCCACGTTCATCTATTTCCTTTGATTTGTATTCATGAAGGGCATCCTTGAAAAACAAAAATTCTCGCAGAGATCGGACGACTCGCAAATGAAATCATCTGAATGCGACCTTATAACTCGTAAGCGGTTGTGGCCAAGTTGATCTACCATTGATCGCTTGTGTAGGTATCTTCGTGTCGACGGATATCGTCGCGGGTCTCCATGTGTTACCAGCGCGTGTTTATGTTGCTATAGATGTCGATGGGGTGACCACGAAAACCTCTACTCAGCCCGTATTGATCGGTGTCAAGGACGTGGTGGAATGGGACCCAAAGATCTTGCTGTAAGTTGTTAAATACTGCTTGTTCTCGCTGCTGAATTTGGAATATATATGGGTTAGGCCAGTGGAAAGATCGTTCGTGATATCGTTCGGAGTGTATGGATTGTTCGAGATCGGTCCTCAAACCCTCGGAGACGATGAGCTTCTTTGTGAATGTAAGACCACAGTTGGAGAGTTGTTCGATCGAAACGGAAGCTTCCAGTGTGAGTAACACTATCACACCAGCCAGCCCTAATGGCCACTTAACTATAACAAGTTTCAAGGACCAGTGGTGATTTACGGTCTTCCCCATCGCTAAGAGTTATCCTCGAACGACGAATCTGCGATATTGATCATAATGCGTCCGCAACGTTAGTTTCTCATCGATTAAGCGTTTGTCGGGTTGTGGCTGACTCGAGAGGGATTCAGTGGGTTCGCTGTCGCTGCATCAGATGCGGTACTTGGCATTTTGCAAAAGTTTTCGTCGCTTTTCAGTATGGGGAAACATTCAGACAGTGCCTCGCTCAACGCGAACGCGGCTCCTGGCATATTCGCCCTGATCGTCGCGATCGACAAGTACGAGAGCGAGAAACACGAAGATCTCAAAGGCTGCAAGCGTGACGGAGAACGTTTCAGAGATTTGTTTACTGGCATGTTTAATGTCCCTCCGTCACAAATCACGTTCCTGGAGAATGAAAACGCCACCCGGGACGCGATACTTCAACAATTCAAGAGCCATTTTATCGACAATCCAGCCATTGCAAAGGGCGATGCTATGGTTTTCTTCTTCGCAGGTCATGGGACTCAGGAAGATGCTCCTCAGGATTGGAAATCAGAAGGCAACAAGATGGAATCCATCTGTCCCTATGATGCGAACACCATCGGAAGCGACGGACGAGAGATATACGCCATTCACGATCGCACGATCAGTGGACTGATACGGTTCCTGGCCTCTGAGAAAGGTGATAACATCGTACGTTGTCCACCGTTTGTAATCTGTCCTCGTTATTGAGAAAACCTTTTCCAGATTTTTATATTCGACTGTTGTCATTCAGGAGGGGCTACACGTGCTGCCGACATGTCATCTTTTCGTGCAAGGTTTACTCAACCCTCGTCACACCCTCCTCCTATGGAACTTGATCAAGAAATATGGAGTTTCACGCCGAAAATCTCAGATTATGGCGGAACGCGCGCTGTCAAGGGATCATACAGGGCCTTGGAATCTCACATACTTCTTTCTGCGTGCCGTCCGGGTGAGACAGCCTGGGGGGACAAGTCGGGAGGTCTGTTTACCAGTGCGCTCTTGAAAGCCTTGAGGAGCTGCTCCCTGCACGATACTACATACTCGCGTTTGTTCGAGAAGATCCCCATGAGAGATGATCCGCGGTACCCCCAGCATCCTCAGTGTCTCGGCGGGAACAGGGACAGGCTTCTATTTAGTGTTACTACGGTCCGCCACGGGGAAACCACTCACAAGGTATTCCGGCGGGGACACGAGCTATACGTGTCGGCTGGCCGCATCCATGGCGTCATCGTGGGTACAGTGTTCGAGGTGAAATTCGACTCGCAAACGATGTCCCTAAGAGCGGTCGAAGTCGACGAATTCGATTGTATGCTTGAACGCCGCACCTTGAGCATTGACTTTGCTGGTACCCCACGTAGCGCATCCGTGTCCAACTGGAACTATCCTACACTTCGGGTCCGCTCTTCCGTCCATCAATCTGGTCCTCATTTCACTGTCGTCCCCGACCATGAAAGGGCAGATATTGCTGTCCGCCAAGACGGACTGAATTGGGAATTCGAACGCTTTGATCCATTGACGCTGAAATACTCGACCCGTTGCATAACCGTTCAATCGCCGACAAGGCATATGCTGGAGGCACCAATTACGATCGCGAATTTCTATTCATACCTCTACCGTTTTGACAAGGCCAGTGGTAGCTTCGGAGAGGATATCAACGTGCGGCTGAATCGCGTTGGAAGGAGTGGTGGTGACGTCTATCCCGTCGGGGAGGACCTGCTGGACGTTGAAAGTCAGCGGTTCGGCGAAATGGAGATCAAGGAGGCCATAATCACGGACCTTGATACCGAGTACTGTCTCACTATCGAAAACTTTTCCGACTTCGACCTTTTCCCATATCTGTTCTACTTTGACCCCTCGGACTATTCTGTTCAAGTGAGTGTCGCTCGTCGAGCTGGATGGTCACTGACTGATGATGGTCCACATAGGGGTGGTATATGCCCCCAGGCCCCCACATGCTACCGCCTTTACAACACAAAAAAGAGGACGGGACGCCGTCGATATTCGCTTGTGGCTACGGGGGATTCGGCACGGACCCTATCGAGTTTTACCTTCCCGAGGGTCAGACCTCCGATTCCGGGTTCCTCAAAGTATTCCTAACGAACGCATATGTCGAGCTGAGCACTGTTGCGCAGGACGCTATCGATAAGATGAGGTTTGGGAACCCCAAGATGCAGACGCCCAAGGGCATCTGGGAATGCAGGACGTTCGTGCTGACTTGCAAAGCGTTGTGAAGTGTTTCTGGAGAAGGAAAATGCGTATGAGAATTGAAGGGTATGTAAGCTTAGTTGGTGTGTATCTTTCCTGCTTCATTCAGCTTGAGTCAGACTTGTAGCATCATATGTATAAGACGTGACGGAACAGCTTAACGATGGTATGGGTGCAATGTGATGACAGAAAGATACGAAAACGGTACCTGTGACTTGTTGGCGCACGTACCACTGACACGACAGGAACGGAAGGTAACAACGATGATCATATCACCCCGAAATAGTAAGTGGTTGATTTCGTTCAATTCTTGCGGGTTCATTGATGTTCGCAACTGCCATGTCTTGATCATGATTGGACGTGTGGACCTTGAAATCAGGAAACCCTTGGGAGGTTACAAGTATAGTAACAACTCATAGTGGCAGGCTTATTCAAAGTTTCCGTTCTCCCATGGATCGCGCACACGAGTCGTTTGTGCCTGTTTTCATCAGACGAAGTAGCACGATGCCGAGTCGTGCGGTCGCCGACTATTCCAAGTACACTCAGGCTGAGGCTTCGGGACAACTTGAAGGGCTGAGGGGAATTATTCCTAACAGGAAATAAATGGGCGCCGAGGGTGGATTCCATCAGGTCCTGAGTGCAAGCAACGTATTCAGGCTATTGTTGTCCCTGGGCTCGGGGGACCTGGACCGCAGGCCTTAGGGACGAAATAATGTTGCCGTACACATTTCTGATGCGAAAGGTGAGTAACTTCTTTATTCGTTAGATTCTTGTTCACACGCTGATCGTGGACTTGGCCACGATGTACGATGCTAGTGCGAGTGTCAATTCGGATACTCTCAGGAGGCACAGGTCTCTCGCTCCTGCCCTTGCCTTCATGGGAAAATTCAAAGATAAACCGAGCACCCCATCCAATCTATCTGGAGCCACAAGATATCGACATCAGTGACGAACTTCCGAGTTTGTCCTGTCGTGTTCGTGAGTGTATGCGGCGCATACACCAACCATCAAGTAGATAGGCTCCGAGTTCATCAAATGTCATCACATTGACTGGTTGTCGTTTCACTCAGAGTCAGGGACATGCATTTCCCGGACTCGAACCACCCATGGGCAGACACACTAGTTCATGGTTCGTCGGAACCCAATTACTCCAGCCCATACAAACTCTCGTTTTCAGTAATTCTTATGAAAGCCCGACGATTTGCAACGCTCAGCTCGAACCGGCGTATGCTTGTTGTCCATGATCAGCTGCATGTCGTTGCGTTGGACCTGAATTTTATCAATGCCACGCTGCAAAGATGTCCGAATGCTGCATTTCATCGACCCAGGTACAGTGCTCGATTTGACGTTTTCGCAACTCAAGTTACGTATTGCAGGACACCAAGGGGTGACGAAAATTTTCCATCTGCACTTGAGTACTGATTCGATCTTGGAAAAGTTTTGGACACACTCACTTCATCAACCTGGATACGTGTGAGATAGGCCCGGTCCAGCGAGCCCTGGAGCTGGGATTATAAGCAAATGTACTTCAATCCATGCCCCGTTAATTTTGATCATGGCGTTAGATCGTACGGTTTTTCTCGGTGAGTACTCAACGATCTTTTTGCCTCCCATCGCTCAGGTCTTTCGAATCCAGTTGCGTTAACTGTGATAGACATTTTGGCAATGATACTCTTACTCTTTCGAATATCCTTCCGATTGCAAATAAGACGGTTCTGGTGGGAAGATGTGTGGGCAGTGGTGGTATTCGTTTGCGCGGCGACATGCATAGTCAGCCAATTCATTTATTATGAAACTGGCAAGTCGATTCGTTTCTTCAGTTCTGCGCTGATGGGCTAATCCTGTATCAGCTGGCTACAAGAGAGCGCTCGTCACTATGTGGTTACTCTCTACTTCTTTCACAAGCACACTGTGGTAGGCAGCTCTTGTCTTGTTGCATGCCATATATATCGTGCTCAGCGAGTGACGTTTCATCTTAGGTCGGTTCGTATGAGTCTGTTATATTCAACCATCCGAGTTATCTCGCCCTTGTCGGCCCTCCGCAAGTTCACGCGGGTTGTCGCTGTCTTGTTCTTTCTTTTCTGGACAATTCTGATCGGATTGAAGACTTGGTGGTGTTCGACCAACCTGACTTTAGCCACGGCTGAGTCTGGGGTAATGGTTCCATCGTGTTCCTTACGGGATCCGATAGTCACCTTTAAATTAATAAGTAAGATGGAATGCTGAATGTCCTCGTATGTTAATATCTGATGTTCTTTAGCCGATTGCATCTCAGATGCAACCCTGGTGATCCTCTCTCTCAAACTCTTTTGGAGAGTCAAGCTTCCCCGACGACAGCGTCGGATGATCTTATCCATATTCTCTTCTGGTACGGTCATGTCGATGGCCTCATTATTCCATGCGGTTTGCGAGTTTGGCCCAAGACCGAATCTCGGATTCGTAGCATTCAATTTGGAGGTATCTCCTAATTCTTTCTAAAATTGGGTTCGTAAATGACGATCAAATTTTGCAGATTGCGTCCGCCTTGATTGTCTGTAATATGCTGGTCTTGGTCACCTACATGTACCGGGTCATTCTGAGTTCGTCCGACGGATCACTCCCACCCGAGACCGAAGTTTCCTCAGAAGATGACGATTTCACAACCCGCAACCCGGCAAGAATGACTACTGAACTCCTTACGACGGTAGATTTGAACATTCTAGATACTGCCTCTGGTACCACTTATAGCAAACTTACGAGTTTCATCTCATCTTCGTTCAACCGTGGTTCTGCAGCTAGCGAGAGATGATTGTGGGTGCTCTAGACTTTTCCCGGGGATATAGATTATCATGTGGTCTACTTACATGCGTTAATTATCATCCCTAGTAATCGGGATGCTGGTACTTGTACTATATCGTAGGAAAAAAAAGTGCGGGCCAGTTGCGGAGAATTTGATCTTGCCACGACGCGACGCGTTTAGCTAAAAAAAGGCCTCGAGGCCAACTATTTACCCCAGATACATCGTGTTTCAATACTTTCACCAGCGCTCGATCTATCTGAGAAAAAGAAATGAAGCCAACGGTTCAGGATGAAGATATGGAAGACGACCTCGCCGCCGAGGAGGAGAACAAGCTAATCAACGAGGTTGGTGTCACTGACATCCCTGCTCAGCTCCCAGATCTGAGCCGATTCGTCCTTGCAGGAATACAAAACATGGTTCGCATGTTTGTTCTGTCTCGATACTCATCCACACTTTTTTTCTCTTCACCAGGAAGAAGAACGCGCCGTATCTGTATGATCTCGTCATCACGCACGCGTTGGACTGGCCAAGCCTGACGTGCCAGTGGTTCCCGGACAAGGAATCGTGCGTATCTCTGCGTTCAAACTTTCTCCCTCTCTCACGAACCGCGCTCCAGCCCTCCAAACAAGCCCTACACCGTCCACAGATTGCTTCTTGGTACGCACACGTCCGGCCAAGCACAAGACTACCTCCAAATCGCCACCGTCCACATACCGAAGCGCGACGGCCCCTTGGCGGAGAAGCTCGACCGCAACGACTACGACGACGAGCGTGGCGAGCTTGGCGGACATACCATCCCACCCCAACCGCGAATCCAAATCACGCAGAAAATCAACCATGCGGGGGAAGTGAACCGCGCGCGGTACATGCCACAGAATCCAGACTTGATCGCTACGAAAGCGATATCTGGAGAGGTGTTTATCTTTGATCGGACGAAGCATTCGAGCGAGCCGGAGCGGGGGGGCGTGTGTAAGCCCGACATCAAGCTCGTCGGGCAGACAAAGGAAGGGTACGTCGACCCTTGTCTTGTGTATCTCGGTAGGTTGACGAGCATGTAGGTTTGGACTGGCGTGGAACCCGAGAAAATCAGGATATATTCTCGGTGCATCCGAGGACATGACAGTTTGCATGTGGGACATAAACCAGTACACCAAGGCGAGGAATACCCTTGAACCTACCACCATCTACAAAGGTCATACATCAGTCGTTGGGGTAAGTGGCACAACCGTCCTCTTTCCTGGTACTCGCACTAATCTTTTCGCGTGGTAGGACGTTGACTGGCATCCAACTAGAGAAAACGTGTTCGCGAGCGTCGGCGACGACAAGCTGCTTCTCTTGTACGTATGATTGTCAGCCTTGGGAATCCCATTATGCATCTACTTATGCGTTGCAAGGTGGGATACCCGGTCTTCAGCAGAACCGACCGCAAAGATTCAGGCGCATGATCGAGAAATACTTGCTTGTGCTTTCAATCCCGCCCAAGAAAGCCTGCTCATTACCGGTAGCGCTGACAAGGTACGCTCAGATTCTAGCTTGTTCCGGCGACTTGTTTGTATGGACCGCGCTTTTTAGACTATCGCCCTCCACGACATTCGCAACACCTCGAAGAGAATCCATATCTTTGAGTCGCACACCGACGAGGTCTTGCATCTCTCGTGGTCGCCACACGTTGCATCAGTGTTCGCCTCCGCGTCGAGCGATAGGCGCATCAACATATGGGATCTCGCGCAAATTGGGGTCGAGCAGACACCCGACGATCAAGAAGATGGGCCACCTGAGCTCATGTTCATCCATGGGGGCAAGTCATTCATGTTCGGTGGGATTGCATCATGAAAACTCATGGTTCCTTAGGTCACACCGCGCGACCGTCCGATTTCTGCTGGGCACCTGGCGTGGGTGAACAGTGGACTGCAACGAGCACGTCTGAAGACAACGTTGTGATGATCTGGCAACCCACGGCGCGAATCTGGGCTGGCGATGAGGTCAAGATTGACGAAAAGGAACTCGAGGGTGACGCTATGGAAGGCGTGGAGGAAGGCGGTTCGTCCAACTTGGTCACGGGCAGCAAACAAGCAGCAGGCAGCGGGGTGACGAGCGTCAGGAGCCAAAGTATGAGTATCAGCGCAACAGCGAGTAACTCGGGTGTGGATGCTGAGGAAGATGGTTAATAAATAAATGACAGAGCGGTGGCATCCAACTGGTAACACAATATAGTAACATGGAGTAGAATGCTGGAACGAAATCTCCCAACAGTCCGAGTTTCACAGAAACAATAGCCTGGCCAGCTCAAATAACACTGGAAATCACGTCAAACGGTGACTCGAACGACCACACCAGGACTCACCTCCGCCCACAACCACAAACAAGACGATCCCTAGAGCCCACAAGCTCACTGGGCTCCGTTTCGACAGCTGTTCCTGTCGTGAAGGCTTGACTGCTCGTTTGCCCGCCTTGACTGCGTTGGCGAACTGGGCATTTTTGTGTCGCAACTCGAATTGGGTGGGCTAAAGCAACTGAGTTATTCGTTCATAGCTGGAATGCAACCGACTGACCATGGCTGGTGGAAGGTGTAGTCCAAGTTTCTCGTCAACGTGTCATGACGTGTGTTTGGCAAAAACAGCCTTGTGATCCAAACAAACGCTAGTACAAGTTATGGGTCACCACAAAAAGAAAACGTCGCTCAAAGCGAGTCTTCGATCGCAGCAATCGAGACTGAGAGCCATAGAAAAGGCAGAACGCGCTGTCAAGGTTGCCGAGCAGAAGAAACGAAAGCCGGTCCAGGGGAAGCACGCCAAGCGACAGGCCGACGTCGTTCGTCTGCCGCCGACCGTTCCGTTCAACCCGGCCGACGAGATACTCCTCATAGGAGAAGGCAACTTTTCGTTTGCGAGGGCGCTCGTCGTAGATCCGCCGTCGTCCCTGGAGCACCTCGTTCCAGCCAACGTCACCGCGACTTCGTACGACTCGGAAGCGGAGTGTTTCGCTAAATACCCAGACGCGGAGGCCATCGTGAGCACGATCAAGCAACGCGGCGCACGAGTGTTGTTCGGAATCGACGCGACGAGATTGCAAAAATATCCCGCTCTCAAGGGAAGACGTTGGGATCGGATCGTTTGGAACTTTCCTCATGCAGGTATGCGCTCGATCGATGGGGTTCGGACGTATGATTCAATTCGTGTGGTCAAGGCAAGGGTATCACCGACCAGGATAGGAACATTCTATCTAATCAGCGGCTCATATTGGACTTTCTCCGCTCTGCACAAGACTGCCTTGCGCTTGGACGCATACCAACCCTTCATTCTACCCGCAAGCGGAAACCACGAGATGACGACGATGATGACGACGAAGCCCCGGAGGACGATATCTCTGAATCTGATGCAGGTACTGGCGGCGGGAAAGGAACGGTGTTGATCACGCTCCGAAACGTCCCTCCATACACTGAATGGTACGTTCTGTTTATCGTATGCTTTTGTGACTGAGATTTTCCTCAGGGATGTTCCTCGGTTGGCAAAGTCACCCCCCAAACCCACGAAGATTGGCGAGGTGCCCAACCCTAAGTACATGTTGTTGCGATCCTTTGTGTTCCACAGACACCTGTGGAAAGGCTATGAGCACAGAATGACCAAGGGCGAGCGAGCACACGGTCATAGAAAGACAGGCGAAGGCGGGGAAGATCGGACCTGGGAATTTTGTTTGCGAGAGTGAGACCTTGGATGATTAAGATAGGGCTATGAATGTAAGCAAGGTACTACGATGCTGATGCCTCCGGATGCTGTTCCTCCTCCAAACCCTTCTTGAAACCCTCTAATGTCCTGGCCAGTTTTCCACCGCTTGCTTCACTTAGCACTGACGCGACTTGCATCGCGGGTGTACTGAGTAATCCGACGATCTGGGCTCTCAGGGTGTCGAGGAGTGGCAGTT